>JAGFPH010001804.1:216295-233630 GCA_018207615.1 Philaenus spumarius | reverse complement strand
CAACAAACAGAAGGTAAAGAAAGGAAAGGTTGTTGAAGGTTGTTCATAGGACAGTCAATGGTTTCAATAGAGGTAAGTTTGGTATACATTTTGACATTATTTATTCATAATAAATTTTTATAATTTAATTAGCAAGACTCAAATAAATTGTAGAAGTTAATAGATATCGCATCTTTTTGTTTTCCTTAAAATTAAGCATGTAATATCATTCAATAGTAAGCCTAATTTCGTTAAGCCAAAACCGTAAAGTTTGTACTAAAAAGTTTGACTGTTGTTTTTTATCTAAAATTATGTCTACTAATAAATATACCTTCATGTATTCTTTTAGACGTGACCCTAGTTTCTATAAGTCTGAAATTTAAATTAAAAATTTTTGTCAATTATAAATGATATTAATTAGTTACACTATAATAGGGACACAAAAAAAACGCTATTATAATTAATTGGGTTCAGTGTACAAACTCTAAAAAAGTAGTAATTACTAAACACATTCAACTAATTCTGAAATTCTATTACTTTTTGCTGGCAAACAGACAAATTTCTAAAGCAAATCGTTTTATATAGAGGCTGAAGATTGATTGCGTTTATTTTTACTCCTTCAGTCCTAGAACTGGCAACTCATCACACACTCTTGCTGATAACTGTAACTCAGGAGTTGAGTTTAAATAAACAACGCACACAGATTTTTGTAGCTATATGTATTACAAGTAGGTATATGAATAAATGAATGAAAGAGTTATCTAGTAAATACTGAGCCTTACCATTACAAGCAGTAAGAAAACTATCGACACCGAGATCAATGGCTCAAAAACGTTCAGTGAATGTCATTCAAATCGATGATGTTTCCCATTTAGTCCTACATAAATGATCATAAATGGGCCAGTAAGAGCTGAAAACGTTTTTCGCCAATTTTTTTATCATAACTTCCGAACGGCAGTGAAATAAAAAAATCAGGTTTTAAAACCCATCACATCATATGAGTACATTTTACCTAAAATATTGGCTACACAAAATATTTTACCCCTTAAACGCGAACAATAGATGAGCAATGAGTTTTGTCTTTCCTATATATAAAACTTTCCTGTTTAACTTTCCTATATACACTATCAATGTATGTTTCTAATATATGATAAGCTTCAGCTATTTTAGCTTATTAGCAAGTGTACAAATTATTATTTATTTTTAAATTTAGTTATACTATTTCACTACTTAGACTCAAGTAAACGAAATACAAAAGGGGTTTCTTTCTTGTGGATCACCTAAAAATAACATGTACAAAATTTCAGCTCTCTTGCTTGTAGAAAGTTAGTGAAATTTATATCGTATTTATATATTATTTAAATGTGGTGTAAGACCCATTTAACCCCTTAGACGGCCATGACCGAAATTCAATATGTTTACCTTTTTTATGTAACATTTATAAATGTACCACATTTCAGTTCTATAACTTCAAAGGAACTAAAACTATGAATGTTTATTTTTAGGGATTGTTATCTTCATGTTCATCCCTTAAACATAAATTATAATCTGTTAAGGTTCTAATCTTTAGGTATCAAGAAAGAAACAACTGTGCAACATTTCAGCTCTATTCTTATGGGAATTAAAGTTGTATTGCTATATTGTTTACAGCATTAGATCCCTCTTGTGCTAATTTAATCTTCATACTAAATTTGGACCCGATCCGTGCATAGCGAACCCACATACAAATTGAGTCTTACATACCCACATACTTTGTCTGCATGATATAATATGCAAACAAAGTTTCAGTCGTAAAAATTAATTGGAGAGCAATAGACATTCTATGGTTGTGTCGGTAACTAACAATTGAAAACTATGGATACGATTTTATTAAAACAATATTTTACTACAGTAGATCTGTTGTGAAGGTTTTTGTTTCTGTAACTGTTGTAAATTTCTCAAGAGTCTTTGTCTGTTACATTTAAGTAATTAGATACGAATTAATTAATCTAATATTCACAAGCTAATCCACCTTGGCAGTCTCTCTACTTAATGAAACTGTCTGTATTTCCCTCCAAAACAGACAGCACAGAACCTAACAGCCTAATAACAGGGATATAATTGTATCCGACAAATATCTAAAGAGCACTTTGCGTATAGTATATATAGTAGTAGTATAGTATGGTATAGTATAGTAGGTCAATTACCAACCTGTGTTTGAACATATATAGTACTAATAAGTAAGAAATAACTTTTCTGTATGTGTAAATAAGTCTTCAAAACTGCCAGTTTCCAGTTTAAAGCCTAACTAATTTTAGCATATGTGTTTTTGAGCAAGCAGGATTTTTGCAAAAACACACTTTTCGTGACCTTTGACTTTTAATATATAGCAACTGCGTGCCGGCAGGATATCGATGGAGACGTTGTACTCGTGGAGACGCTGTAACAAAGATGTATACAAATCCAGCTAACTGGAAATGTTTTATGCCTAAAAGAAATCGAGTGTACTTACATACATACGTACTTGAGTAACATATAATATAACAGCTAATTTCACCAATCATCTGTAATTGTTAAACAAAACCCAGCGTACATTATTCTTTAGGGTTATGTTTACAACTATCAATCATTATAACTTCTTGTGAAGTAAGAATAGTAAGTATAGTTGGTTTTTTTTTAATATGTTTAATATGAGTTTTAGAACTAATATAAGCTATAATACGTTATGAGATTTGTTTTAAGGTTATAAACTTGTATAAATACAACCTTGTATCATCACAATATTCGTAATAAATTTAAAGAAGATATACTTATTCATCGTTTAACTTTGGAAATATTCGTACATTTTCGTATAACATATAAACATATTCTATTATTAATTTCTTCACTATAATATTAATAACTTCTAAATCATTTGATCTATCAATATGAAATAAACATAAATTAAAAGATAATATTTTTGTCTTTCTTTAAATATATAATAACGTATTTAAATAAACAAATTTAACAAAGAGGCTGTAAGGTTACTATTTTGATTTGGGCGACTTTATCCTGTAATGTTTATATTCATATGGGGGCTCCACCAGATTCGACTTACGAATCAATTTTGCTTGGCTTGAGAGTTCTGACTTACAACTAATTGGTTGAAATAACTTCAGAGACGTTTGATAGTTTGAATTAAATGTATAATTAATAATAAAAAATTGTACATGACATGTGATTAATTTAATGACTACACCTTTTCTACATTAATAACATTTAGAATTTTTTAAATTGAATTTATTGAAAAAAAAGCTTGAATTAACATGATACTTAATTATTGAAATTTGTTCTTAAGAAATGTACAAATTATTTAATATACAATTTCTTAATGTTTAATTTCTCAAATCGTCTCTTCCTCTAAACTTTACTTCATAATAAGTTGCTGAATCTACTAAACTAATTTTACCAGGATATTTTGATAATTATTATTCGTAATCTATAATGTTGTTAAGGGAGACTGTACTATTCAATTACTATGCAGTCTCCTTAATATTTAATATATATAACTTATCCTTTATTAAAATAGGCTAACAACTAAACATTGTATAAAATATTTGAAATTAAAAGATTGATAATTAAGTTGACATAATTCCTTACTTTAAAACCTTATCCTCAACAGCAGTTTCTAACCTTTTTAATTGAATCGGAGTCTCCTTTCAATTGCTTATTAGGTATTATTAAATCCTTGGCAGCTAATTCTCTATAAAGAAGACCCGACCAAATTGCTTAGTTATTGTTGCTCTAAAGCTGTGAATTTATTTTATTACATTTATATTATTCCATTTACAATTTGTTTATGATTTTATTTTAATTATCTGGATATGATTTTGATTTTATTTAAATTTGCTTAACCTCGAGATCTATCTTAACATAAATTGAAAGTTTTAAATTACTTACATATTTGGCGATTTTCCCTTTTACCCACTTTTAAACTGATACTATATATTTTATTGATTATTTTATTTAACACTTTATTGATATTAATTTATCTATATTCGCACATTCACTGAACACTATTTATCCACTGGTTCCTGCGATGCCTTTTGAAATTGGTGATTGATTTTAAACTGATTGATGATTTTCACTTAGTGAGTTCGACTTGATGATTGACTCTTACTTGATGATTGATTTTAAATTATTTTTGTATTTTAAGGTAAAATGTACTTAGTCTTTTTATAGCGGGTTTTAGGTTGAAATATACATTGTGGTGTGAAGTGGGCTTTTAGGTCTTGCCCGTTCAAAAGATGTTAGAAGAAGACTCCGCTTTTCTCGCTCTTGCCCTACTCCTGCTACCGCGTCCTTTTGAAAAACCGTTTGTCATTGGCTAAAGATTTTTCACTCATCTCCCTATTGGTCTTTCATTTTTCTAAAAATTTGTCTATCTGTAAATTCTTGTAAAAGCGTTCTCATGATATTCTGCATTGTTCGCTAAAGCTATGTGAAATGCAATATGATTATTTTCACTTGTTTCAGAGCAAGTTGTTCTAATGCTGCTGACTTGATTAAAATGTCTGGGAACGTAACCTAATAGGTTACACGTGTGTTACTAGTATCAGCTGTAATATTTTAACTGTGTCCAAAGCAAAGATTTCTTCTTAACTAACTTAGGCCTACTTTGAATCTTAGAATCTTTCTATAATTTGTTTTATTTTAATTATTTTAATTATTTTAGACTTTGGGAATATTGGTGTCTACCAATATATCCGTTACAAGGCATACAGTTTTAAAATCCTTATAATTAACCGAGTTAAAAAAACGTCATCATAGTTAGGTAGGCCTAAATATAGCCTGTTTTATTTAAATAGTATTTTTGTTAATGATGTATCTCTGATGTGTATCTGTAAGTGTATTAATCTGCCTGTGATTTTTCACGGGGGTTTACTACTAAAACAATAATTTCGTTACAAGATAAGTAATTTCTACCTGTTAATGTTTGTCTACTGGATAATGCTTTTTAAGGCATCCAGGAACAGTGTGATTTTAATAAAATTGGCCTGAGTATAGTCAGTGACATTGTGGTGGCGAGGGGAGAAGAGGGGTGACGAACGATGCTTTACTGAAAACATGTCTCAGAGTCTACTAATGGTCCACTTACCCTGAGCACCATCCAAGGCTAGAGTACGACTTTTGTAGGTTAGCTAGTAGTGCCACAGTCGACTTGATAGTTTAAACATGCATTCATAATCTCGTGTTTCGTATCCTATTCATAAGTGAATTATCATGGTAATAAATTTAAAGCATTTACAAAGCTTCATATTTTCTACATATGACCTTAAAATATGAAATTTATTGTTTAAAAACCCCACTGAAAAATATCAATTTTAATTTTAAACCTTTTATTAAAAGGAGTTGCCGTCGCTTTATTCTAATTATCAGATATAAGAAAAGTATAATAAGAACAGTTTAAGAAGTTTTACATCTTTTTAATTTGAAAAATGGCGTCCGAAACACGTTAGTACGAACTTTTTTCGCTGTTTTACGCAAGGCGAAAAAGACCCATGAAGTATAAATTTGTGTTTAGTCCAAATAAAGTTCACAAAAAAAAGCACAAATTACCGATGTGTCGAAAACTATTTCAGTATTTATATCTTCTGTAACAGTGTAACATTGAGTAAGCACAATGCACAGAATTGAGCAAGGAGAATTTATTGCTTTTAAAATATTCCAACCCTGCCGAGGAGTGAATAATAATTTGCCTTTTTAAAATGGTTAAATAGAACGTATAGTTTATGTTTCTATAAATATTATTTTATGTATGAAAAATAAAACAGTTTGATGTCTTTTGGACCGAGGTAAATGTTTGAAAATGTTATTTAAATGTTTACACTGAACCATTATTTCCAATTCATTATGCCGTGAAGATTTACTGTTAAACATGTGTAACTTAAAAGTACTATGAATGTTATACAACGAGTTTATACAGTCCAGAATACAATACGGAATAGAGTCCTGGGGAGAGACTGCATGGCCGGAACCATGACTACGCCTTTAATTGTCACCCAAAAACATATAGAATTCTACTTTTCAAAAATCCTTTACTAACCAACTAAATATATTGTCTCTGAAACATTAGTTTATCTAAGTCTTACACATTATTTATAGCGATAAAGGAAATACTTTCAATGTCCAAATTTATTATATAAGAAGGAGTACTGATCAGATAAATATAAAAGACAAAAGTTAACAGAATTTCCTTCAAAATGTATTTTCGATATATATGTACTGAAATATTGAATGAATTTCGTTTATAAAATCAGAAATGCGCCTTTTAGGCTACATTTTCAACGTCCGCCATTTAAAAAATATACAATACATTATTTTCTTTACCAAGGTAAAAGTTACATAACAAATATCTACTTCCAAAAATATTGAGTTTTTGTAAAAAAAAAACTGCTAATAAATGGGAAAGAAATCATTTTTAGACCTAAATTTATTGGAAATTTTTATCTTATTTTTGTCTATGGAACTATCGTACAAAGTGGTTCCAGAGACTTCAGGGACACCTTTATATATTTATATATAACGTTTAAAAAGTGGCACCAAATCTACGCAGTACTATTACATTAGACATCGTTATAAAAACTCGTTCATTTCGTATATTAAATGTTTCAATTCTCATGCAGTTATTCTCGTTTATAAAAAGCGGTTCTAGATAGTTCCAGGGCACCCTGAATATCTATTTTATGTACATTTATAGAAGTCGGAATTTACGATTGATAAACACTGAACCTAAGCAATTATGTGTTTTTCGATTTAGTTTTGTTTTTATATTATTATGTATAAAGTTGCCTGCTACCCTATATAATTTTTAAGTGATATTAAGAAAGACGAATTATTCTGTATTCATTTTAGTTTTAGTTTTTTTTTTGTAATTATTTTGATATCCACCTTAAATAATTGGAGCAAAATAAATATCATTATTATTTATGCTAACATTATACATTCTTCTTGTTTCGTCATGTAGGTTTCAGGCATTATTTAACAGTGAGTTAAAGCACACGCAGAAAGGACTTTTTAGTTGTAATAATTATAAAACAATTTCTACCATAATCTCACCAATTTGTGGGATTATATATCTTTTCCAGTAATTTTCACTTCGGAACTAAAATAAACTTAATTTTAAAGTTTTAAATACTTACTTCGTGCGTGACTTATATATTTAATTTTTACGCGTTTCAGAACTTATGTACCATCACCAGAATCAACGCTCAAAAGAGGTCGTTAAACATTACAACACTAAAAACACACACATTACACAACATACAAAGAAGGCTTTACTATGAATTTAAAATATGAAAATTATTGTTTGAATATCCCCAAAAATTATTAAAAATAACCAATTTGCAGGAGTTGCCGTTGATTTCTTTCAATTCTTATGAGGTATAAAACAAAAGTACCGGTCTATAAATAACTCTACACCACGACGCTTGAAGGACGTCTGAGGACGGTTGTTTATCACGGCTGGTTATCTTGTATTATCATCTCTGACTATTACGATTAATTTGACTGGAATTTATGTTTATCATTTATCAGTTCATATTTGTACATCTTAAATCCTTTATCTGGTACTCATCAACGGCGTCCATGTATTTGCCCTTATTGCATTTATGTAAAAGTAGTTATAGTATTTATGCAAATAATTAGTTTAAAAATGAACATATTTATTGATTATTGGTCATATTGGTTATGCTGTTCATTAAGTGGTAAAAACTTTTCAAATATTTTAAACTGAATTTAAATCTGCGATTTTATAAAATCATACAAAGCCAATAAATTAATATGGGTTCTTACTATCCCGACTTGTGTGGGCAAATGTCACGAAAGAATTAAAGCCACTAAATGCACGTACTGTATTCATGATTCAAGTGAAGTTTGTATTGATATTTCTAATCCCAACGTAAATTTAATTCACAAACAATATTAATTTCATTTATTCATTTTTTAACATAGTAATTAATTATTGTAGCTACATATTGTAAATTAAATAGTTTTTCATTGTATTAATTTCACATTTTTGTTTAGTACGCAACCTAAGCTTCAGCTTGTACACTACCTAAATTAAATAAAAGCATATATAAATTCTCTCTTCTCCATTGCATTTAATTGCTACATAAATAATCGTTGTGGTTATCCTGTTTTAATTATCATTATAATTTATTTGTAAACTTACTTTAAAAATACAAATTTAAATTTAATTCGAAGTCTTTTAATGATAGCCACTTTTTTCCCACACATACCATTACTATATTAGGTTTGGACCACAATGTGAGGCCGTTAAAAAACACATAATATTAATTAAATAATGAATCGTAATAAAAATATTCTTCAATTTTTATGGAATGTAATTTAACATAATATGCCATTGTGCCTTGTTGAATAATCGAGATTACTTATTGTACATATGTTTCTAGGATATTTTATAAATTCTAACGTACTAAATGACATGTTGTTGAGTGAATATTTAAGAACATAAATATCACTTTTAAATATTTAGAAAAATATTACTCGTAATATACTAATAAAATTAAAGACGAACTTTCTTTTCCTGTATTCAAACAAAATACATTTTTAACTTTAAGGCATTTGTTTGTTTTTGAAGTTATGTAAGAATGTTTTATATAAAGTTGCTTGCACGAAAATAATACAATGATAAAAATAGAAAACAAAGATATACCGGAAAATACGAACTGCCAAACCCATACATAGAAGCCTTTAAAGATAATATTTTAAATGTATGTACCCACAACTATGCAATAATTTGACAGCGCAAGTGATGTTTTAAAATAAAAGTATTAAATATTTTCCAATTTGCAACGAGATATTTATAGTCGCCCAACAATATATAAAAAAAGGTGATTTGTGGGAAATTATTTATAAAGTTTTGCCCTTCACATGAGTGTTGATTTTTACAATCAGGAATAACAATCAAAGCAGTTCTCACCTGCCCGGTGGACGAAACATTCAATATTAAGCAAAAAACCCCGATATTATGTACTCTGTGCTAATTATTCTCATTTAAATTAGCACAGAGTTAAATGAGAAAAACTAGTACAGAGTTTCCTTCGGGGGTGGTTTATCGTGAATTATGGGAAGTTTCATCCACCGGACATATGGGTATTCTTTCGATTCTTATTCCTGATACTAAAATAAAATGAAAGATCATTTGAAAGTCAAAACATTATAAATTTTTCCCGCAAAATAAATCAAAGGTCAGTTAGTAGACTATTAGTAAAGAATTTGCTGAAATATTTTTATATTTAATTATACTCATATCAACTAAAATTGGTACACTGTAGATAATTATACCTAATTATTTATTTAATTTTTTTAATTTATTTTTCTGCTTCTGTCTTTGGTTTAGGGCTCCGGAGGCCCTATCTCGGCAATGTTAAAAATACAATATTTAAGGAACATTTTCTCAGAAACTACTGGATCAAAATTAGTAAAATTGTATCAGTGTGTTAGCACTACTTAAATAAAAAATTTAACATGAGGGTTTTGCAATACAAGCATTTGAATACATTTTGTCATTATTTTTTATAAAATAATAGAATTTTTACCAGTTTTTGCCACATTTCTCAGTCATAGTATTGAAATGATCACTTATATTACAAAATACTCTCTTTAAAATCTGAAGTATACTCTATTAAACAACCCCTGAAAATTTCAGATCATAATGTTTGATAGATTTTGATTAAATATTCCTTTTGTAAATACAATATATGATTTCCGGAAAACATGTTTACAGTTTTACTTACATATTTAATACATACCAGCCACATATTATGCAGGGTTGTCATCAACTGAATATCAGCAAAGACTGTATAATCAGGTTAGGCACTACAGAAAAAGCTAAATATCCCCACCAAAATGAAAATTCCCACTAAAGGCGCAATTTTAATTATTTTCAATTGGATAAATCATATCAAATTATTAAGAATATGATACAAAATTTGTCTTATTCCCATGTGACATACGAACCAACAACGTATTTTTAACCACTTAGAGTTGAGATATAATAATAAATTTAGGCTCGTTTTAAAGCTAAATAAACGGGCAATAACAAGCAATAAAAAAAAACTTTGTCTTATATAATTTACACTAAGTAAATTATACTTACTTCGCTCTTTTCAATCTTCGCACTAGTGTTACGTTGCTGAGAAAATGTGCTACCTCGACATTCTGATGACCATGGGGTCAGCATGATATATTTGAATTAATAAGTAAATAACAAACTTCGCTTAATAATTCATAAAATGTAAGCCACTGTTTATAATGGCCTGCTCAATATACAGGCTTGGATATAAGTCCTGCCTGCAATACAAAATGTTAGCTTCTAATTGGCGTAGGATATGCTATGTATCAATAGGTAGATCTTAATTGATGCTATATTGTCTTCTGTTTTATACGTAAGCATACTAAATTTTACCTCTAGCTGCTTCTGGAAGTTTCCTAAATTTGTGTAACCACAGATTCGTTTCTCATTTAGTAAGATTCGAAGTTTGGGCAATTTCACTAATAATGTGCCCCTATCAAAGAAACAAAATAACACGAAAAGATATTACTTTTATAAATACAACAGAGGGATGTTTCTGCACATCGTATCAAGATGATGTTTCTACACTAACTAGAATGTGAGATTTTGCAATGTATGCTAGCTTCTATCCTGTTATGAGTATTTATTATAAGCTGCTTTGTCCTGACTGACATAGAACAACAGTAGAGAAAATCTAATACAGATAAGCATACTAAAATTTCATAGTATATTCATTTGGGTTTATAGACCAACACGCATTATTTTTATAACAACTAAAAGCATTTTAGAGTAGGTTTTTATCGCTCTATTTAATTAAAAATCCTTGTTCAAGTGCCTCTGCCCTTATCAATCGTCATTCCAGTCAAAATATCACATTTTACAATACTGTAATGTGTTTTCATTTGCTTCACCGCGAGTCTCACAGGAGTAGAGATTCATAGTATGAAATAAAACTATTTTAAAATGTTGTAACCAGTGTTACTTATGTTCTACTATTAGTTCTGTGAAAAGTAGGCCTCGCTCGTTGAAATAACAAATGTGGTTTTGAGCTTAGGTTAAAAATAGTGCACCAGTAAGGAAGAAAGCAGAAGGTTTAACCAGTGAAACATTATTTTGCAACTCCTGCGATTCCGGAGTTTCTAGTTCTCGTTTTTTTTCTTTTCTTGAGCTTTAACTGCTAAAGATTTTCTTTTAGGGGCATTTTGTTTTATAAAGGTTAATAATGCGTAAGGTAGCTACAAATATCACGTTATTGAGGGAAAACATAGAATTAAATATTTACATACTTAAATAACTAAAACTTAACAATGTATTTACAGTTCCATATCATATTAGAAATAATGAAAACAAACTATGTTAAAGCGTCGTGATAGTGATCTCAACCCATGTACCAACACCAACACTTCCCACGCTCTCCAACGGTCATTTTTTATGTCCTCTATCGCCGCGAGGTATTATTTGTTTCATCTCATTTTGTAATTCAAGTAACGCTAAGTCAAATACTTTTATAAAATAATAATTTACAAGTGTACAGTTCAATTCTTTGTTTTATTCTCCAAACTTTCTTTTAATAATATGTAAATTTGGGGCAAAAGATATATTTCTAAATTACTATTCAAAACAGGCCTAGTTTTGTTAACAGTCTTGTGTAGTAGGAACATACAAACTGGTGTTTAAAAAATAATAAATTTGAAATTGATAAATATTTTTATACACTTCTATTTGTAATTAAATTACGAAACTTTTACATTTATGAAAAAAAAAAAAATGTTTACTACTTTTTATGTAGGCCTAAAGTTGAACTTTTTCCTTTCGTCACTGAACATGCTTGTTTCTTGAGCTAATAACTTTGTTAATTTTACTTCAATAATTTCTTTTACTGGCATATATGAATTGTATGAACCTTTATCTACAAAAAAGCGGTGGAACACTTTCGAATTGGTTTAGAATAAACGTATAAAAACATGGTTAAAATACAAAAACTTGGACTATTTTTAACGAATTTGAAGTTTACAGCCATTTTGTGAGCTTACCGTTTGAGATACAGAAAAAAATCAAGAATACAATTTTGTTGAAAATCTAGTTTGCTACTCGCAAATATTATTAGTTTTTAAATAAGACTTACGGTTAAGCCACAAACTGGCTTTGGAAATAAAGCTTACACTAAGAGAAATGGCCGCCTTTTTTATTTTATTTAAGGGGTTAAAAATTTAAAATTTAAAAACCTTATATATACATGGCTCGGCCTAAGAATAAGGAACGTTCATGCAAAAAATCATCAAAATCGGTCAAGGCGTTTGGACGTAATCGTGAGATAGACAGGCACACAGAATACAGACACAGACGAAATGCCGAACGGTCGAGTTAAAACGGAGCAATAATAGGTGTGCTTACTAATGTTATATTGATAACACTTTCTTAAGGCCTCACATATATATCCACGTCAAAACCAGCACCTCTATTTTAAATTACAACCTTGTATGAACACTTGAAATTAATCGATGCACACTGCATGGTATTGGATGTACTCGTAGTTTAGATTTAGAAAGCCTTTTCAACAGTGAATTTTAAACAATAGAAAAGTTTGCTCGTTATAAGTTTAACTTATTCTGCAATAAGGAAGGGAACATATTTGTTTAAAAGTGCAATATCTATTTTTAATTAAAATTTTAAGGGTGTATGCAATTGGGGTCGAACGAAAAAAGCAAAATTTGAACTGTAAGTGGTTAACTATGGTACTTCAGATTTATGTTAATGTATTGTAGTTTGAAAATGTGCAATGACAAAAAAATTACACAAAAAGTTTGTGCCAAATTTAAATTGAATCGATTTGGATATGGAATGTTCCATTGTTCCTTTTTTCATTTTCATCCTAGGAAAGTGGGGAGTTTGAAACCTATGCAGTTGAACTACACACTTACCAATTTCAACTTACCCCTTGACATGCTGGAGAACTCGAAGCTAAACTCTTCATACATTGGTAGTTATTAGAGTATAAAAAATGTATAAGTTGTATATACGGTTATTTTAACCAAAACTGTACAGATTGCTTGAAGATCAGATCCAATGGTATAAGTTACAAAAATCGTTCTACAAAACAATTACAAGTATTACTGCATTTAAATTGGACTACAGTATTACAATTCCATTTTTATGGAGATACTGCCGAAAAATCCTTATTGATTTTGCTTGTCATTTCTTCTTTTTTGTCTGACTTGTTTTGTCTTGTTCTCTGTCATTATCAAATATACACTATATAAACGCTGAAACACAACATTAATTAGGACACATTTAAAAATAAATAGATTCACTAGTAACGCAAGTGATCGGTGACCGTTCTCGATGGTGATCGATCGTCATCCGATTAATTTATCTATTCACCAGAAAATGGCCTCTGGTACTGGGGAGGAGTTATTTTTGGTTCTTATTCTGTACGATGTTATATGTTGGATTATTTTCCATGTGATTCATTAAATCAAAGAAAGTGTGGGAGTGAATCTGTAATTGTATTTATTATTAGATGATCGGGATTGAATTTTTGTAATTTATATATATGGAACTCTTCTATTGCAATAATTGAATCTTTTTTTTAAGTGATATGGTGTTTTTAGATATTTTTAAATGTCTGTATATTTATGGTTTGTATCAATTTAACGTGTTTGGAATTTTAAATATATTTTTTTGGTGGTGGTTAGTTTAGAAGAGAGAATGTGCTCCTTGAAGCGGATTTTGAATGCTGGTCCAAACCACCCTATGTTTTGGGGCAATCATCTAATGCTATTCGATAGAGAACACTGCTGTTAAATTCGTCAGGGTATCTTCCTTTTTTTAGCTTTAAAAATGTTTCTAAACTTTGGGAAGTTCTTGGAGATAGCCTTGTTTACGGAATATATTGTGTGGAAAGGTTTTATTAAAATCTGTGGCACTATATTTGGGTTTAGGGTGACTGGCTTTGATTGATTTTCTTGTTTTCGTTTGTTTTGTTTTATAT
Source organism: Philaenus spumarius (assembly GCA_018207615.1). Taxonomy (NCBI): domain Eukaryota; kingdom Metazoa; phylum Arthropoda; class Insecta; order Hemiptera; family Aphrophoridae; genus Philaenus; species Philaenus spumarius. The sequence goes on along the minus strand of JAGFPH010001804.1, from coordinate 219,603 downwards.
TATCAATAATTACTGTATTGATGTGTTGTAACCGTTAGAAGCAGCTATGGATAATATGGTGTGAATTTCTTTTCCAGATTGATGGAAATACTCAAAAGTCTATATACGAAACTTTTGTAAGCGGTTAATTTATGATACATGGGGTGATTGGAGGAAGCGTGAATGGTGTGGTAGGTTTGTGTATGATGTCTGCATACTTTAAATATGTCTTTTCATTCTGACTTTGTGAAGGACAGGTCTACGAAGTTCAGATTCTATTTCGATGGTAAACGGTTTTGTAGGTTAATTGTATCGAGGAAGTTCATTAATAGGATAGTCTGCCGTGGATTGCCTTTGAATAAGAATATAAATATATTTGAATTGAAACTATTACTGTTAACTAAATTAAAAAATTAGAAATATTTTTGCTTATTTTACAAACATATTTAAATTTGTACTGTTTGTATAGAAATATGCTTATTTGAAAACAAGGAAAACAACTGCAGTGAATATTTAATTACCAAAGCAATGCAGTTGCGCAATCACAAACAAAGGGAACACGAAGACGGAATTTCTATTTGCTTTTAATTTAATTTGCTTAATGGAAATTCTGAGGCTACCATAGATTGGACATGTACTTCATCCACATAATCTTATCTTCTAAAGCGAGAGATAATTGTCTGTCTGCTAAATGGATCTGGAATCTCCGTCTAAGGATTTTTGATTTTTTGATTTTATATGGGGCTTTTGGCCACGAGAAATCGATTGGAAATGGTCACCAGTCTGGGAAAATTCGTTTTCTACGTCTTTTTATTAAATTAAAAAGTGAAATTTGTCCATTTTAAACAATACAAAGCACAGCTGATGCAAATGTTTTCAATGTCAATACAATAATCATCTGTTTTCTTTTAAACGAAGCACAGCTGATGCAAATGTTTTCAATGCCATTACAATAATCATCTGTTTTCTTTTAAACTGTATTTTATTATAGGTAAGCCTAATGTTGTATCTATTTATAGTTACCATGGCAACGAATACTTCTGCTAAATAAACATACCCTTTATTTAGTTGTTTAATGTTATAGGCCTAACCTAAACGATGTTCACGGAAATTTGCAATAATAGTTATTGACGTGAGCGAACTAGGCCCTGCTTATAATCGAGCTTTAGCTCGGTCTCCTGGTACTTATATTTTAAATAAATAACGTTTTCGTTAAGATTATAAAAATAAGGAATCTTTATAAAACATCGTGAGAGTTTGTAATAAAACAATAAAAAGCACTCACTTTGAAATTTATTATCTTTTCAAACAAGTGGCAACAAATAATGAAATAAGAAAGTCATTCCAGCATTGTCTTAAATAATATTTTTTGGAAAAATAAATCATGTTTAAATGAAATAGCAAAGGATTGCCAGAAAGAATTCATAAAATAAAAGCTTTGACATTGTACGAGATTTAAAGAATGATCACGTCACTATTTATACTTGTAATGTATGTTAAGTCTATGCAGCATATTGAATATTTGAACATTTATTTATGTTGGACGATATATTTTCTAAAATAAGTGTCGTAATATTGTCCTGCTTAACATTACTACCAAGTGATTTTCTGTATTGTGTTTGTAGACTTTCTAGCCTCACGTTTATTTTGAGTGTGCTATCTAACTAAACTAGCTTACTATAACAGCTACTTATAATAATAATTATACTACATTTATTTGCTTGTTTGGAGTGATTTATTATTATTAGTATTAGCTAAATAGTTATTCTATATATTTTTAAATCCTTGCTACATAACATTTTTGTCTGGTAAATCAAATCTAATTTACTATTCAGCTTGATTAAAATCAAAGTTTATGCCAAGACTATGCAACAACCATGATAAATCAAGTAAAATCATTTCTGAAAATTGTGCGGTATAAAATAAGAAGCTTGTAAAATAAAATACCACTTCTTAGTAAATATAAATAGCTAATAAACAGAAATTGTTTAACTGAAATTAAAGTTTGAGCAACAATGTCAGTGAATTTTATGGTGTTTTGAAAGAAAATATCAGCTTACTCAATTTTCTTTGTATTTAAGACCAACATTCCTGCAGTTTATCTCCACATTTTAACATTTTTATATTTTTGTAAGTACTTTAGATATTGAAGTTTTCAAAACCATTTCTTGAGAGTATAAGACGTTAGAGGAAGTTGTGTGACAAGTCTCATTGTAATCATTTCGTTGGATTTGGAGAAACCGTGATCAGTATGCGAGTGGTATTTGGCTATACATTATAAATACCATATTTAAATACTCCTGCTCACTCCGCTCAACAACCCCCCTCCCGGCGTCTTATAGCGAAGCCAATGAAATCACATTATTGCATACTCTGATATTTTCTCGAAAACATTTGATTAGGAATTATATTTTGAGTAAGAATATACAGTACTTTAAAATTTTCGAAGTATAAATGTCAAGTATTTTTTGATCTACGTTGGTTCTGTGTAAGTCAGTCAGGTCAAACCGTCCTATGTATAAAGAATATATCATTTAGTTTGGTAATTTACTTCATGACAAAGCTTTGCAAGGGTAGAAGAGCTTTAATTAATTTAATACGTTATATTATCAGCAAATTTTTATTGCGATTGTAAGTACATTGCCTTACCTTGTATTTGAAGTCTAGGATAAATTAAGTGTACATGCTATTACTCTCCACACATTGGACTAGGTTCTGCATGAATGCAAGTATTATTCATCGGAGAATCAATAACAGACTGGAGTTGCATAAAATACAATTAGCATGCCAAGGATACACCCGGGGTCTCGCATTGTCCATTCTGGCCGCAGATGTTATCATTGCCTGCAATTTAAATTAAAATACTGTTTGTTTCAAATTTACTGTAGGGGATTGTATACATTACGTCCAATACGAAAATAGTATTCGTCAATTTTCTGATACTATACATTTAAAAACTAAAACAATACTAGGGTGGGTGTCGGTCACACCGCCGACCACACTTCCATCCTCCATACACATAATGTATTCTTAATAAACCTGTTGGATTAATCAAAACTGCAAATCTGAGATAATAAATCATATTTATGTTAAATCAAATTAATAATTTTGCAATATAACGGATGTTATAATAAACATTAAAAATATCCAACATGACTTTCTTCCAAACAAAAAACTAACCTAAAATTATTTATAAATATACAATTTGTCGTTATAAAAACCTATTTATAATTTGTATGGTTTCGTAAAATACTATAAGTCTGTAGAAGTTAAACGCAGGTCTTGGGTCCACGTAAAACCAACTTTGCAACCAATTTAAAACTTATTTG
>JAGFPH010001804.1:197712-213144 GCA_018207615.1 Philaenus spumarius | reverse complement strand
TAATAAAAACCTAACCTAAATTTATAAATTTAAATAATTGCTTCAAAATTTGAAAACAGCTATTTTGTCTGTTATTTTATTCAATTGGTTGATATGGTAATAAATTTAAATACATTGTGATGATACATTAGTCTAGGCCTAACCTAAGAGTTTGTCCGACTAAATTTACAAATATTGAAATAAAAAAGGCTTTTATCAAAGTGAATTCTAGCCTATGTTACTCAGGGATAGTGTAGCTTTTTATTAGTAAAACAATTTTTTCAATTAGTTCAGTAGTTCCAGAGATTATCTCCTACAAATAAACAAACAAACTTTACCTCTTTATAATATTAGTATAGATTTCTCTCAAATATTATCAACAATAATGTTGAAACAAGCTGTGTGGTCCTCACTTGGCTATTCGTCTCCTCCCTGTTTGTTTTTCATCTCGGACAAACAAAGTGTGCTCTGTTGTATCATCATCGCCACAGTATCAACAATCTGGATAGTCCCTCAGTTTGGACTGGTGGGTATAGTGGTTGAAGCACCCATGCCCAGTTAGAGCTTCCTTCAGATAGTACCCACCATTTTGAAATTTAAGTAAGATTAACCTTAACTTTGTTTTTAAAAATATTGTAAATATTTTTAACATTTTTAAATATCTACAGGTCGTGGGAGTTTCATGCGAATTAGTTGGTAAACCACACAGGTAGTTTTTATTCGACATTTTAAAACTTGTATACATGAAATTGTGTATAAATTTATATGGTTTAGAAAGTGTACTTTTATAAGAACTATAGCAAATGGAACAAAGTTGATAGTATTCCACACTGACATGCAAACAAACATTCTTAAAAATATAAAAAATATATTGTATATAGATTTAATTTTGAATTCCGTGCCCATTTCAATACCTTCCCTTCAATATTTGAAATTTATATGTTTTTTAGCATTCTTTATATTTCTTTAATCACTTTTACATCTAAATTGTCTCCACTGCCGTTGTCCCATTGTTAAAAACAATTAATTATGGAAAAAAGTTTTTGTAAAACATTTAATTATTTACAAGGACCTTATTGAAATCTACATCTTCACTCCATTATATAGATTAGTCGTATATCAGGGATGTGTGAATGATGCCATCCATTCATTATTGTTTATCAATATTATTAGATAGTTTTATATTATTATTTTATAATTCTTTTCAAGAAGAATTGTTCCTGCTTTCTTCTTCATTTCTCTTTTTCTACTTTTGTCTCGTCCCGTGTACAGTGGCATGACAGAAAAAGTAGGAGTCATTTGTTTGTAGGGGGTTTTGTTTTTAACCCCCGACCCAAACAGAGCGATGTTATAAGTTTAACATTTGCATGTGTGTATCTGTCTGTATCTGAGCCTCTGTGTTGTGTATCTGTCTGTGACATCGTAGCTCCCAAACGGATGAACAGATTTTGATATTTTTTTTTAAAGGTGACTTGATTGAGAGGTTCTTAGCTATGATTCAAGAAAACCCGTTCAGCCATTCGGGGGTTTCGTAAATTTGTAATTTTTCCCATAGAATTTTAAATTTTTCTCATTAGTTATGTACATCGAAATTAAGTGACTTAGGCCTATGTCCCGTATACAACTTTGACCTTTCCTTTAAAACATTAAAGATTAATTCGCATTTTTAATCACCCGTGCAAAAAGAGGGGTGTTATAGATTGACGTGTGTAACTGTGTCTGTCTGTGACACCGTAGCTCCCAAACGGATGAACGTTTTTTTAAGGTGACTTGATCAAGCGTGTGTTTAGCTATGATTGAAGAAAATCTGTTCAACCATTTGAAGATCATCACCACTTTTCTAGTTCATTTATCGGGTTTTTAAAGTTATGATTATTATGGCAGACATTCATGGTCTTAAAACACGTTACACCTCAACCCTTAAAATTCCGCTTCGTCTTATATCCATTTCTAATAAATAAATCACAGTTTTACTACGTTATTGTTCAAATCAAGACTGATGATACATTTGCTGGACGAACAGTTGATGAGTGTTTAGTTTTGTATCCGTAATTGTTTGTTTATTTTGTTAATTGGTATATTCAAAGTACATAAATGATTTGGATTGGTATTGTTTTTGCCTGATTTTAATTGTGAGTTACGATTTCTAAACCAAACCCTGTTTAAAAAAAAAGTTTATAACAGTTTCAATTAAGCTTTTTTGTTCGTTGATTTATCATTTGTTTGTTTTTTTATATATATAAGTTCATGTATTTATTTAATAGGTTCAGTAGAAGCGGGGCTTCATAGCCTCGACTGAAACCAAATAAAGTCGATTTTTCTATTCTATTCTCAAAGTTTTGGCATTACTAATAAATCTATGTAGTGTCTAAGTGTAGCAGCACCACTGTTATTACTGGTATATTATTAGGAACGTTATTTACAGTTTTAACTGACCATACGTTGTAAATAAGACAACAGATCTTTGAAGCATTGTTCTATGACAATTAAGCCTTTAAAATAAAGTATCACCAATAATTGCAATGCACAATGTTTGGCTTTAGTTGTGCCAAAGTTATTAATCCGTCCTGGGTCTTGGTTGATACTCTGTACATATGTATAACATTTTATAATAACCAAATCAAGTATATTATACACAGACAATATTACAGGTTGTTACAACAATGGTGTTAGTGTGAAACAATATTATAAATCAGTATGAGAGGGATCTGTCTCCTGATGGCTTCGCTCTCCAACCCCAGCAGGGCAATGACTCGCAGGGAATCAAATTCAAACAGATTATTGTAAACCATGATAATTTTCGGAAATGATGATTGATTAGAACAGAGTAGACTTTGATCGGGGGAGAGTAGTAGAGTCCTATATCCTAACTCTTGGACCAGAGTTTTTGTGTGAATTATAGGAATTGCTTAATATTAGGCCTATATAGAAATAAGAAAAAATAATTTAATTTTCGTATTATTTTCAAAATCCTGTAATACTAGGTTCGAGTATCGAATATTAAAAAAAATGTTCTCTATTCATACCAATTATTGATAGCAGAATCACTCTACTAAAGTGTTGCATTTAATGCAAACACCGTGATGTGCTGGTGACGCCTGGACATTATCGATTCAGAGTGGGTGTCAGTTAATATGCTATGTACAAATCAAGTAACGTCTCGCCTGGGTCAAGTTGTAATTCAAACCACTACCTCACCATGCTTCATTATTATAAATAGTTACATAAGTAATAATTCGACCACGCAGCTGAACCGCTGATGGAGTTGAGCTAATTTCCAAAATTAATTTTATAGGCCTATGTTGTATTGTTTCAACCAACAATTTGTGAAATAGGTGTCTATTCACGACGGTTCTGAATAGATGCAAAATGGTTCGCACGCCATTCAGCATATTGGGATTATCTTCAATACACAATGCATTGCGTGCTTCGCACGCCAACCCCACGCTAGAATCCACCACATGGCTTTGACCCGAGTACTTCTATGGTATTTTACGTTTTGATCTATGTTGGGGGAACCCAGCTATAAGATCGCGTAAAAAAACAAAATGTGCAGAATAACATTCCACATTTATATTGGTAAAAAAACCTCAAAAACAAATTCATTATCGTAGGAAAAATCTCAAAAAATAGTTACTTCCGGTCAAAAACGTACTTCCGATTGTTGGATTTTGTTGGCTAACGAACTCGTCTGTGTGACGTAGACAAGCAACATGTGGACCAAATTTGGACCAAATCGGACTTAAAATGCTGCCGCTACAGTCCGAACACACATTTATATATATATATATATATATATAATATATATGATTTTTAATGACACCCCAAAACGTGTTCTGGGGACCATGATCGCTGCTCATTTGCTACTCCCGACCTTGGGTCTTACTATAATGGCCACTGCAATAGCTCATTTTTCCTGTGGAAATTCGCTAATAATGGATACGTAATTATATGTATTAAAATACTACCTATTTTGAATTAAGAAATTAAATAACATAAACACGAAATATAAATAATTAATAACGATATATACATACAATATATATGTTTTAAACATACTACATAGTTCAGAAAAGTTTATTAATTGGTAGTATAGTTTTTAGGAAATTCAATTTGTAACTCATATTGTTTTGAATTACTTTTTAATAAAATAATAATATAAGTTGCATGATTCTTGGTTTCCAAGTCACTTTGAATAGTAATATATCTATACTCTATAATAATATATAAAGCTGACATACCACTGTCTGACTCACTAATCATAGTATCTCAAAAACCATACCTCCTAGGAATGTGAAATTTGGAACACATATTGCTCATAAGCTCTAGAGGCGCACTAAGAAAGGATTTAAAAATATTTCACGTTTAAGGGTTGAAACAACCCCTAAAACCATAAATATTGTTTGTTTTATATCTCAAAAACCATATGGCCTAGGAATGTGGAATTTGGTACACATATTGCTCATAGGCCTTAGATTTGAACTTAGAAAGAATTTTGAAATATTTAGCGTTTAAGAGTTGAAAAAACCTCGAAAACCATAAATATTGTTTGTTTCATATCTCAAAAACCATACTGTCTAGGAACGTGGAATTTGGTACGCAAATGTTATTGCTCATAGGTGCTAGAGGCGCACTAAGAAAGTATTTAGAAATATTTATCGTTTAAGGGTTGAAACAACCAATGAAACCATAAATATTGTTTGTTTTATATCTCAAAACCATACGGCCAAGGAACGTGGAATTTGGTACACAAATTGTATTGCTCATAGGTGCTAGAGGCGCACTAAGAAAGGATTTTGAAATATTTCGCGTTTAGTGGTTAAAACAACCCCTAAAACCATACATATTAATTGGTATTCTTTCCTTAAAGCTAGAGGTCTGAAATTTGGCATTTATTAATTTTAAGGAAATATTTAAATGCGTAAAGCTGATCAAATCTATCCCGATTGTTACACTTTCCTTAAAGCCAAAAAGCTGAAATTTTGTACATTTATTTCTTACAAGATACATATAAAAAGTAAACCAGTTTTAGATTTCGTTCGTCCTACTAGGGTTGAAAATGTGATAACAACCCCTACAAGCAATAAATATACTCTTTTATACCTTCGTTAAAGCAAAGATCTGATAATTTGTAAATTTATTTATTACAGGATAGATAGAAAAAATAAACCAGCTTTACATTTTGTACCTTCTGCTAAGAGGTGAAAATGTAGTGCCTACCCCTAAAACTATAAATAATAATTGAATACCACTTAGGAACGTGAATTTTGGTACACATGCCTCACAGGCACTAGAGGCGAACTAAAAAAGGATTTTAAAATATATGGCCTTAAAGGGTTGAAACAACCCCTAGAACTATACATATTATTTGTTTATTTTCCTTAAAGCTAGAAAGCTGAAATTTTGTACATTTATTTCTTAAAATCATGTATAAAAAGTGAACTAGTTTTACTTTTTGTCACGTTCTGCTAAGGGGTGAAAATGTAGCAACAACCCCTGAAACAATTAATATTAATTTTTATACTTTCCTGAAAGCTAGAGAGCTGAAATTTTGTACGTTATTTTCTTACAAGATGCATATAAAATAAACCAGTTTTACAATAATTTGTAACGTTCTGCTAAGGGATTGAAAAGTATTAACAATCCCTAAAACTATAAATATTAATTGAATAACGTTGATTAACGTGAAGTTTGGTACACGTATGCTCATAGGCACTAAAGACGCACTAAGAAATAATTTTAAAATATTTGGCCTCTGAGGGTTGAAACAAGCCCTAAAAAAATTTATGTTGTTTGTTATTCTTTCCTTAAAGCTATAAAGCTGAAATTACAAAATTTATTCCTTAAAAAACACAATAAAAGTAAACCATTTTACATTTTATTACGTGCTGCTAAAGGGTGAAAATGTGATAAAAAATCCTAAAACTATAAGTATTAATTGACATTCTTTCCTTAAAGATAGAGATCTGAAATTTGGCATTTATTAATTTTAAGGAAATATTTAAATGCATAAATCTGATCAAATCCATCCCGATCTATGCATGCGCATATTAAAGTCGTATCTGTTAGACCTGCAACATCCAGCTAAGACTGTGATTTACCAGTCTTTAGATTTAGCGGTTGAAAAATAAGACGCTCTTCACTCTGAATTCTTTATTTTTAATTGATTTAAATTATTCAACAAACATACCTTGACGGAGACAATTGACGGGCAGCCAATAAACAAAACATACCAAACTAATTGAAAATACAAAAATGTAATAATTCACGTTCGTGAAATAAAAGATGAAAGAAAATGAGGGAGACCTATTACAATTATGTAACATAGTGATACAAAACAATTCTCCGTAGCGAAGCACGGGTATTCAGCTAGTAGGATAATATATAATAATAATAATATTAAATATTACCTGTTATTGGTCCGTCATGTGACTTATTTTTGTCGTTAGAATGTTACGACGCGTTTCGGGACCGTAATCCCATTGTCAAGTTACACTTATACATTAAAAACACAGAAAAACACTTTCAAAAAACACAAAAACACACAACAATTACAACAGTTTTAAAACTTATTTTGCCGGACAATTTTAAAACGTGTAAATGTGTACCATGGTTTTACAATTGTCCGGTACAATTAGGTGTTATAAAAGTGTTGTAATTTTTGTGTGAATTTGTGTTTTTTGAACGTGTGTATTACGGTCCCGAAACGCATCGTAACATTCTAACGACAAAAGTAAGTCACATGACGGACCAATAACAGGTAATATTTAATTTTATGATTATTGTATTATCCTATATATTACTAATAATATAACTTGCTGTGTACCCGTGCTTTGCTACGGTAACTACTTTGGACATTAATGACTCAACTAAGGTTTTATATAGGCCTAACTGTATCGTTTATTTAGATGAGAATATTATCACGCACTTAAAAATATCTATAGCCTACATGAATGTTTAAGCTTTAAATAGATACACAGAACGTTCACACAGTCCCTTTACAACCCTTTATTATTTTTGTTACTGAAAAACGTTAACAAAACTTTGTATATATCTTGTGTTACACATTAAGGATACATTGTTTTAAATATCTGACCATCTATGATTTATGGGGGCTTGGGGGGGAAGGGGGTTAACAATTTCAAATTCATAGGTGGGACATGTAATACACCATTGCAAAGTGTATGAAAAGAGAAACAGAAAGGCACAAACTGGAGCTTAGTACTCTGAGAGTAATCCAGAGCACCATTCTGTTATTCTTGAGCAATTAGTTGCAGCTGTCTGTCGGCAGCCTCCTTCTCTTCTGTTTTGTCTTAGTAAGACAACAAATTATCCGTGAGTCTTAGTTTTGACCGTCAGATTGAGTTTTTAGATAAATAATTTGATTGTGTTTGTGTAAATAAGTGATTATTGTACTGCTAAATAAGGTGTTAATACCACACAAAATAATAATACTTCTTAGCCTAAATACGATTATAATTACATTGTGTGCTATATAACCGTTTATGTTTTGATTGTCTTGTACAGTGTTAGTTCAAATAACATTTTATGTATTTTTTTTTCAAATGTTTAGGACAACTACATTTTTTGTAATAGCCTAAAAAACCCGCTCCACTAGGTGACCCTATGTTGTTCAAAACCCGTCACTGAAATGGTTAATATGCTTTCTAATGGTGTATTACATGCCCTAATTTGACATTTGAAATTGTTGACCCCCTTCGCCCCCAAAAATCATAGATTGTCAGATATGTCCAAAAAATATTTACAAAATTTTTAACTGGTTTTCGGTGAAAAAATAAAGGGGTTAAAGGGACTGTCTCAACACTCTGTGTATATTATGAGCGTTCGTTAAACGGTACTGACAAACTATGGGCGAGTTTCTAGACACAAATAACATAAGGGATTCTTATGACTTTATAATTTTGTACTTTTTATTAAAGTTAAATGGAGGAAATGATACATTTTATTTGTTTGTAGAATCAGAATGTTTGGGCTTCGAATTGGTACATTTGACATTCGCCCAGGTTAACTGGTTCTCACAAACTAAGGGATGGTTCTTATAAAAACGTTATCCAATTTAAATAAATTTAAATTTTTAAACGCCAGTTATTTTAAAATGTAATGATATTTAAATATATAAATGTTTATATTTTTTTTGTAAATATGCAGTGTAAAAAGTTTAAACTTGCACTTCATTTCTACAAATTGGTTGAAAAAAAGGACGTAATGGGTCGATAACGAAATTCTTCAGCGCATTAATATTTATGATAAGAAACATCTTGTTTTATAAATGTGTAAAATTAAGTAAATGTACAAGATTTACTTGAACTGGACTTATGAGAAAGAAACACTCATATCAAAAATAAAATGGACACATTTTATAGTAAATAATGTTTATAAACTTTTTTTAATTTTTTAGGTTTCTTATTGTTTTACCTATATAATAATTATTGTTTTGCGTACTGGATTTCTCAAGATCAAGAATCTGATCATTAGTTGGTCCTAATATTTTGCTAGACAGCAATTTTCTAACTGCACAGACACTGATGACGATGGCTTAGTTATCGACATGCGTTTAACTATTACATGCTTTTTAAGAGAAACTGTATTCATTTTATTCTTTATTATATAAATATATTTTTAGTTTTGTTGGTATCCATCGACGGTGGTTCATCTACTTTCAGCAAATGCAAGTTAATTGTACAACGTTATTTTCTTATATGTATATTAGTAATCATTAGTTAAAGTGTATACAAAGCCCCAAGCAGGTAATAACATGTGACACAGTAATATATATCAGTATGAGAGGGCTTTGTCTCCTGCTGGCTTTGCTCGCCAACCCCAGCGGCGCAGTGAGTCGCAGCGAATCCAATTCAAACCGATTATTGTATACTATGATAATTATTTTCGGAAATGATGATTGGTTAGAACAGGGGAACTTTGAACGGGGTATAGTAGTAGAGTCCTAGATCCTAACTCTTGGGCTACAGTTTGTGGGTGACTGACAGGAATTTTTTATATTAGACCTATAGAGAAATATGAACAAACTAATTTCATTTTCGTAATTATTTTGCAAATCCTGTAACACTAGTTTAAAAAGAGTTTAATGTTTTTAAAATAGTTCTCTATTAATACCAATATTATTGATAGCAGAATCACTCTACTAAAGTGTTGCATTTCATGCACACAACGTGATGTGCTTGAATAGTGCAATAACAGGTTCATTTGTTTGTGGATGGTATTATTTTCAATATTTTCAATTTGTAGAAAGAGGACAAACAAATAAATACCTATTTAAGAAATAAATACAGTACTATTTTGCGTCATTAAATGCAATGGTAAAATGGCACATCGCATTCCGCAGGACATTATTTTCTACAATTTATTTGTTATTGCAGGGAAACTAGATACGCTAAACCAACATTATTTCCGTCCAGTGTTTTGGTTTATATTTAACAGTGAGACTATAATAAACAATTAACATCTTGAACGTTGTCACTCACTGTTCAGTTGCATTATGAAACCTAATCAGCAATACTCGAAACATCAGTAAAAGTTATATGAAAAACTGTTAGCGGTTTTTGAAGGAAATAGTAGGCCTAATAAACGTTCTACTTTATAATACTTAGTAATTATATAATCTCTCAACTTAAAAAAATCGTATGTTATTAATTTTCAACAAGAAAGACAATTAATGTGATTTTTAGAAGGAATGACTAATATAAATGTATAATAATGTACCAAAAGTTACTTGATGAATTAACTATAAAAACCTGTAAAATTTTAATTGTCAAACATTTAAAAACAACGATAGTTTATAATATGTAACTTACTTTATCGAGTCACTAAAAATAATTACTAACCAACAAAAATAATATCAATACTTAGGTTTTAACAAACATGCTTGGTAAATTAATATCTAATATACTCGTATTTAGTTATACGATATGCATGCATTTGTGACGTTGGTAATACTGAATTTAAACACAAAGTTATATTGCATATTCAAATTTAAATTACAAACAATTCCACCACATGTGTCCAGAATACAGAATATATATTGTTTGTATGCTAATTGTTTCTGAATGAAACAACCGCCCATTATTGATCCCCTGCCTAATAACAGATAACGGTCTAATGGACATTAATTTCAAATGATACCAACCTACTAGTTTTCGGTTTTGAATATAGAACTGGTCAATGAGTTATATTGGATTTAAATAGTAAAGAATATTGCAATATCAATACTAATACCTTTCGTGATTATTTTTATCCAAATAAACTGACATATAATTTGTAATACAAAATTTACTCAAATAGGTTTACACTGTCAAATTAAAGAATATTGAAATTATAATATTTAAAATGTTTAGCCAATTAAATAATTATATACGTTATACGTTTACATATATTATACGTTAATATGGAAATTTGCTGGACCTTTTTTAAGTATTTATTATAAAAGGAGAGTAATGAAGTTTATATCATTCGAAAGGTACTGTTACTGTCCCATAGATGTGCAGAAAATAAAACGTATATATATTGCCTTTAAGACAATTAAATTAAAATAAACTAGGCATAACCTAAAATTGTGTTGCTAAGATTTTATCCGAATCAGCTGTTTTATTTGTTAGTTTATGCAGTTGGTTGCTATGACAATGGATATAAGAATATATTTTTGTAGGCCATGGGTTTATATTTTTCTACATACATGATTTTTTACACAAAACTTATCAAACAATTAATTAAATTAAATAATTTAGATTGGTCTTCCCAGCAAAGGAAAATATTTAAAAATATAAATCCAAACAAATACTTAGCATTGTTTCCATTTATTTCTAATAGAATTATTACTTCGCTTTATTGTTTTCTAAATTATTCTGACGTCTAATAGTTCAATTGTTTACTTCTAATGAATTTCTCATGTTTACTACATATTTATCATTAATTTCATCAAGCTTCCTTTTTGCCATTTCCCACTCTTTTGTTCTTATCGTCAAGAAACGAATTAAGAATTTACATATTTATAACAAATCCCAATTAATTACGTGAACAACAAGTTGAATTTCGTTGCTTTACGAACAAAATTGGTCGAATTTCTATTACATGATATACTAGTTTAGATCAATGTACAAGGTAAAAGAAAGTTGAAACCTGTATTTTTTAACAGACACATGATCTAAGTTCCCTCAAATAGGTACTAAGGAATCAATGTGTCATTTCATAGTATTCATAGGCCTTAAGAGTATGAAATATGTCCCTTCGTAGTATTTACATGTACTAAGGAATAAAAATTTATCATTTCACAGTGTTCACTGGCTCTAAGAGTATGAAATATGACCCTTTGTATTATTTAATGGCCCTAAGGGATGAAATGTGTCGTTTTACAGTGTTCACTGGCTTTAAGAGTACGAAATATGCCCCTTCGTAATATATACTAGCCCTAAGGGACGAAATGTGTCGTTTCAGTGTCCACTAGCCTTAAGAGTATGAAATATGGCCCTTCGTATTATTTACTTGGCCCTAAGGGACGAAACGTGTCTTTTCACAGTGTTCACTGGTATTAAGAGTATGAAAGATGGAACTTCGTATTATTTACTGGCCCTATAAGGGACGAAAAGTGTCGTTTCACAGTGTTCACTGGCCTTAAGAGTATGAAATATGGCCCTTCTTATTATTTACTGACCCAAGGGACAAAAAGTGTCGTTTTACAGTGTTCATCGTCCTTAAAAGTGTGAAATATGTCCCTTCGTATTATTTACTGGCTCTAAAGGACGAAATGTGTCGTTTCACAGTGTTCACCAGCCTTAAGGGTATGAAATATGTCCCTTCGTATTATTTACTGACCCAAGGGACGAAATTTGTTGTTTCACAGTGTTCACTGGCCTTAAGAGTATGAAATATGGCCCTTCGTATTATTTATTGACCGAAGTGACTAAATGTGTCGTTTCACAGTGTTCACTGGCCTTAATAGTATGAAATATGGCCCTTCGTATTATTTACTGACCCAAGGGACGAAAAGTGTCGTTTCACAGTATCCACCGGCTTTAAGAGTACGAAATATGTCCCTTCGTATTATATACTGGCCCTAAGGGACGAAATGTGTCATTTCACAGTGTTCATTTTCCTTAAGAGTATGAAATATGGCCCTTCGTATTATTTACTTGGCCCTAAGGGACAAAATATGTCGTTTCACAGTGTTCATAGGCCTTAAGAGTATGAAATATGGCCCTTCGAGTTATTTACTGGCCCTAAGGGACGAAGTTTGTCGTTTCACAGTGTTCACCGGCCTTAAGAGTATGAAATATGGCCCTTCGTATTTCTTACTGGCCCTACAGGGCGAAATGTGTCGTTTCACAGTGTTCACTGGCTTTAAGAGTTTGAAATATGGCCCTTCGTATGATTTACTTTCCCTAAGGGACGAAATGTGTCGTTTCACAATGTTCATAGGCTTTAAAAGTATGAAATATAGCCCTTCGTATTATTTACTGGCCTTACAGAGCGAAATGTGTCATTTCACAGTGTTCACCGGCCTTAAGGGTATGAAATATGTCCCTTCGTATTATTTAATTTCCCTAAGTGACGAAATGTGTCGTTTCACAGTGTTCACTTGTTTTAAGAGTATGAAATATGGAACTTATTATTATTTACTGGCCCTAAGGGACGAAATGTGTCGTTTCACAGTGTTCACAGGCCTTAAGAGTATAAAATATGTCCCTTCGTATTATTTACTTGGCCTTAAGGGACGAAATATGTCGTTTCACAGTGTTCATAGGCCTTAAGAGTATGAAATATGGAACTTCGTATTATTTACTGGCCCTAAGGGACGAAGTTTGTCGTTTCACAGTGTTCACCAGCCTTATGAGTATTGATTATAGCCCTTCGTATTTTTTTCTGTCCTTAGAGGGCGAAATATGTCATTTTACAGTGTTCACCTGCCTTAAGAGTATGAAATATGTCCCTTCGTATTATTTAATTTATCTATGGGACGAAATGTATCGTTTCACAGTGTTCACTGGTTTTAAGAGTATGAAATATGAAACTTCTTATTATTTACTGGCCCTAAGGGACAAAATGTGTCGTTTCACAGTGTTTACTGGCATTAAGAGTATGAAATATGGCCCATCGTATTATTTACTTGGCCCTAAGGGACGAAATATGTCGTTTCACAGAGTTCACTGGTATTAAGAGTATCAAATATGGAACTTCGTATTATTTACTGGCCCTATAAGGGACGAAAAGTGTCGTTTCACAGTGTTCACTGGCCTTAAGAGTATGAAATATGGTCTTTCGTATTATTTACTGACCCATGGGACGAAAATTGTCGTTTCACAGTATTCACCTGCTTTAAGAGTACGAAATATGTCCCTTTGTATTATATACTGGCCCTAAGGGATGAAATGTGTCATTTCACAGTGTTCATTGGCCTTAAGAGTATGAAATATGGCCCTTCGTAATATTTACTTGGCCCTAAGGGACGAAATATGTCGTTTCACAGTGTTCATCGGCCTTAATAGTATGAAATATGTCCCTTCGTATTATTTACTGGCCCTAAAGGACGAAATGTGTCGTTTCACAGTGTTCATAGGCCTTAAGAGTATAAAATATGTCCCTTCGTATTTCTTACTGGCCCTACAGGGCGAAATGTGTCGTTTCACAGTGTTCACTGGCTTTAAGAGTTTGAAATATGGCCCTTCGTGTTATTTACTGGCCCTACGGGACGAAGTTTGTCGTTTCACAGTGTTCACCGGCCTTAAGAGTATGAAATATGGCCCTTCGTATTTCTTACTGGCCCTACAGGGTGAAATGTGTCGTTTCACAGTGTTCACTGGCTTTAAGAGTTTGAAATATGGCCCTTCGTATTATTTACTTTCCCTAAGGGACGAAATGTGTCGTTTCACAGTGTTCATAGGCTTTAAGAGTACAAAATATAGCCCTTCGTATTATTTACTGGCCCTAAATGACGAAGTTTTTCGTTTCACTGTGTTCACCGGCCTTAAGAGTATGGAATATAGTCCTTCGTATTATTTGCTGGCCTTACAGGGCGAAATGTGTCATTTCACAGTGTTCACCGGCCTTAAAAGTATGAAATATGTCCCTGCGTATTATTTAATTTCCCTAAGTGACGAAATGTGTCGTTTCACAGTGTTCACTTGTTTTAAGAGTATGAAATATGGAACTTCTTATTATTTACTGGCCCAAGGGACGAAATTTGTTGTTTCACAGTGTTCACTGGCCTTAAGAGTATGAAATATGGCCCTTCGTATTATTTATTGACCCAAGTGACGAAATGTGTCGTTTCACAGTGTTCACTGGCCTTAAGAGTATGAAATATGACCCTTCGTATTATTTACTGACCCAAGGGACGAAAAGTGTCGTTTCACAGTATCCACCGGCTTTAAGAGTACGAAATATGTCCCTTCGTATTATTTACTGGCCCTACGGGGCAAAATGTGTCGATTCACAGTGTTCACAGGCTCTAAGAGTATGAAATATGGCTCTTCGTATTATTTAATGGCCCTAAGGCACGAAATGTGTCGTTTTACAGTGTTCACCGGCTTTAAGGGTACGAAATATGTAACTTCGTATTATGTACTGACTATAAGGGACGAAAAGTGTCTTTTTACAGTGTTCCCTGGCCTTAAAGTATGAAATATAGCCCTTCGTATTATTTATTGACCCAAGTGACGAAATGTGTCGTTTCACAGTGTTCACAGGCCTTAAGAGTATGAAATATGGCCCTTCGTATTATTTACTGGCTCTAAAGGACGAAATGTGTCGTTTAACAGTATTCACCGGCTTTAAGTGTACGAAATATGTCCCTTCGTATTATATACTGGCCTTAAGGAACGAAATGTGTCATTTCACAGTGTTCATTGGCCTTAAGAGTATGAAATATGGCCCTTCGTATTATTTACTTGGCCCTAAGGGACGAAATATGCCGTTTTACAGTGTTCATCGTCCTTAAGAGTGTGAAATAAGTCCCTTCGTATTATTTACTGGCTCTAAAGGACGAAATGTGTCGTTTAACAGTATTCACCGGCTTTAAGTGTACGAAATATGTCCCTTCGTATTATATACTGGCCTTAAGGAACGAAATGTGTCATTTCACAGTGTTCATTGGCCTTAAAATTATGAAATATGGCCCTTCGTATTATTTACTTGGCCCTAAGGGACGAAATATGCCGTTTTACAGTGGTCATCAGATTTAAGAGTATGAAATATGGCCCTTCGTATTATTTACTGTCCTCAAAGGACGAAATGTGTCGTTTCACGGTGTTCACCGGCCTTAAGAGTATGAAATATGTCCCTTCGTATTACTTACTTGACCTAAGGGACGAAATCTGTCGTTTCACCGTGTTTACTGGACTTATGAGTATGAAATATGTCCCTTCGCATTATTTACTGGCCCTAAGGAACGAAATATGTCGTTTCACTGTGTTCACTGGCCTT
>JAGFPH010001804.1:169373-191091 GCA_018207615.1 Philaenus spumarius | reverse complement strand
CAGTTAAACGTCTCATTATGTTAACTTAAGGCCCGAACAAATTGTAAAATGACACATATAGTTCTCTTAATGACCGTATACACTGTGAAACGTCGCATTGTGATCCTTCAGGGCAAGTACACACTGTGAAAATCTGCATTAAGCCTCTTAGGGCATAAACACACTGTTAAATGTCTCATTATGTTCCTTAAAGCCCGTACAAATTGTAATATGACACATTTATTTCTCTTAATGACCGTATACACTGTGAAACGTTGCATTGTGTTCCTTCAGGGCAAGTACACACTGTGAAAAGTTGCATTAAGCCTCTTAGGACATAAACACATTGTGAAACGTCTCATTATGTTAACTTAAGGCCTGAACAAATTGTAATATGACACATTTAGTTCTCTTAATGACCGTATACACTGTGAAACGTCGCATTGTGTTCCTTCAGGGCAAGTACACACTGTGAAAAGCTGCATTAAGCCCCTTAGGACATAAACACACTGTTAAACGTCTCATTATGTTAACTTAAGGCTCGAACAAATTGTAGTATGACACATATAGTTCTCTTAATGACCGTATACACTGTGAAACGTCGCATTGTGTTCCCTTAGGGCCCGAACTTACTTTGAAACTTTACGCACTTTTTAACGACACATATCGTCCCCATTGGGCTCGTATACTAACTGCAAAATGGTACGTTAATTCACTATGGGTCAGAACACGCTGTTGACAAATTTCGTCCTCTTAGTTAAAGTTTCAAAAACTAACCTTAGGGCAGTCCTTTTGGATCGAGATAATTTAAGAAATATTTTGTTCTGTTAGCCTTCGAAACCCAAATTTTGGGATGAGTAAAATACATTCAATTTAAAAAGAAATATGGTGCCAGAATTCGTAATATGTCATAAATGAACATTCAGTGATACATTAAAATAGTAATTTCCTTTCTAAAAGTACTACTTTGCTAAATACACTAATCTTGTTTTAGTTGTTATAGCCAAATAACACAGACCTTTTAATATTCTAGCCAAATATATAAACGGTGCAGTACTTACTTGCTGGTTATGACATTACTTACAAAAGTGTCAATACTAGAGACATTCTGTGAATTTTCTTCATATTTTGTATAATTTAATTTTAATATTTACAAAATCAGAGACATCTGGAGATGTGATTTGGATTTGCCATACTAAACAATTGTAAGCCTTTATTTAAAGCGTACGTATGTGTTTGTACACGCGTATGTTAATATTTTATAGTAACTTTAACAAGAACCCTTTCTCAATGAATAGTAAAATAATGTTGATACTATTTTAAAAGTTTTAAAATGAAAATCCAGCTCATCGAATAGACTTCCCGGAACAAACTAAATGACAACTATTTCATCCCTTTTTATCCTCTCGGCTCAGCGCTTGTTTACAAATCTAGCAATTCTGTTTGTACCTGGCTTTTAGCTGATGCATAGAAGCTCTAATAGAAAATGCATAATGACGTACCTTTGATCATATTTAATAGGCAGGTTTATGTATTTTTTAAGTGGGTTTTGTGTAAACTGTAATGGTCTCTAGTCGCAGTAATTAGTTGAATAGTCGGGGTAAAACCACACAATGAGAGGGCATAACTTACTAAAACATTATGTACATTTAGTGTCACAATTATTACGGATGATTTAAGGTATGTTTATGTAAGTATAGGGACTCCGTCCTATTTTATCTGTTATAATGCTAAGAGTGAACGCACAAATATTCGCCATTTTATGCTGTAAAATAAAATTAAAATTTTGCAAAATCCTTCCTTATTGTGCGTTTATGACCCTATAAGAATTTAGATTAAATTTTAATTTTCGTATTTTATCTTAATTAGTTTTTGCTCTAAGTTGATTATATGTAAGTCCGAAAACGTGTTAACGTGTTTACCTAACCCAGAACAAGCTGTTGATTGTGAATAATAATAAACTGATTCTAAATTTTCCAAGTATGTTGCTATTTTAATCTATCCAAATGCGTTCAAGAAATGTGTTGGTTCAGTATATATAGGTCTAACCTAAAATAAATTGTGTTAAGTTTTTGAACCAAATCAGCTGTTTTATGTATAATATGTAACAACGATAGATATCTTTTTGTTGATTTTTGTTTTAGCTTTTATTTTGTTAACCTCGCAATGTGTTGGTTGTGAAGAATTATAAACTGATTCTAAATTTGCTAAGTTGGTTGTTGTGGTTATTTTCTAAGGATTTAATCCGAATCAGTTGTTATATAATGGGAGTGAACCCCCGTATTTTAAACATTTTATGCTTTATTATCAAAATTTTGCAAAATGACCATTAAAGAATACACCTTTAAATGATTGTATTTTTATTTTAAGTAGTTTTTGATTCCATCTAAGTCAGGCAGTCAGATCAAAGCCCTATATGTATATAGATTAACCTATTGTTTTAGCTTTAAACCTTAAGCTATGGTGACACGAATACGCTACTATATCGTCTAAAATGTATTGTAAATCAGTGAAACAGTCCAAAACGTAATACAACAAAGAACAATGAGTGTGCATCGCCGTTACAAACACAAGCTGAATTAATTATTGTCCAAACCGGAAATGTTTGTTTCAGGAAATACTCGATTATATTAGCTACGTATGTGGTCCCATTCATAAAACATAGAAGTCATTAACTGTGTTTATCAGGAAGAGAAAATTGATGTAATGTTTATATGATTTTAATTTAACCGTAGAGAAATATTAGTATAATAGACTTACATATTAGAATATTAGATATAATACTCCATTACTAAAGTTGTTAGAGTTATATTAGGAGAAATCATAGTGAGCATACTATTAATATTGGAAAAGAGGTGATGATGAAGGCGAACTAGTGTAGGTAGTAAAAGAGTGTTGGTAAAACTAGTTACAGTTGTAAAAAAATTAAAATGTACAATATTTTTTGTAAGGTAGAAGCCACTATTCACTATAAAATCACATATTTCTTTAAATATATTTTGTCTCTTCTATATTTTAAGTATTACATTACCATTGATATTTTATGAGATTTGTAATTTTTGAGGTTTACTTTGACAAGTGAGGCAAATGTTTTGTTGAAATATGTTGCATGGTCATTATAGAAAGTCGTAAACAAAGTATAGTATTCTTTTTTTAATGTTTTATGTCGTCAGACAAAAATCATAATTTATTTTGATATTCCGTCCAAATGCAATTTTTTGTTTTATATAGACTGCTTTTGTTATATTTCCTGTTTTTAATATAAAAAAAAAAAAAACGGAAAGTTCCTCTCCTAAAATTAGCAATTACTTTTATTTCATACTGTTTATTTGTTTTATAAAACTGTGTACACATTTTATTTTCCACATTTCGTTTATTTTATGAAGCATATATGACAGTAGGGAACTTTGTAAGTATGTTTATGAAGTGAACATTTTCACTGGACAATTTCCAGATACCCGCTCCACAACAATGACTGAGTTTCCGGCATGTAACGGTCTGTTAAGGATACAATGTGGACTGGAAACTACGTCATGGTCTTCAAAGATTATATTCGCTTAAATACTTAACTCTAGCAAAGTTAGGTAGATGGAGTCGTGACGGATTTAAGTGTTACATATTATGTGAGTTAATTTCTTGTTATATACCAGACGTCAAGTGTATTTTTAAAATATAGGAGAAAAAGTTGAGACATTCAGGCAGACGGATACACGACGAGATGATTTGATGAGTAAATAATTAAGAGACTGTAAAAATGTACTTTTGGTTTGTTTAAGGACTTTGTATCAATACACTATGTTCTACATAGAGTTTATCTTTGCCAATGCTCTCGTATTGCGAAGTAAATTTAGACTATTTTTTATTATTTAGTTTATTTGTAGAAAATGTCCTTTGATGGTGTGACCTAACTACATGTATTGGTCTCAGGATGTACCCACCATATTACTTCTTCTAGACCTAAACTAGTTTTTTCTTTAAATTGTACAATAGGCAGACATTTATAAAGGCGCCTCCATTTAATTACACTAATGAATGTTTTAGATAAAGACAAATCAAATTAATGTTACCAGAGCAAACTGTATATTATAATACGCTTAGTTATTATATTTAAGAAAATATTACAACTATATACAGGATTATACAGGATGGTTGGTGGTAAGTGTTAAACGGTTTTTGATGATAAACTGCTTGGTACTATTGGCAAAATAATGCATATTTGTTAAGTTTTAGTAAATGTAGTAAAGTATTAAGAAACATTGTATAATTTCTTTTAAATCTGTAGTTGGTCACGTAAAACGGAAATTTCTCGAACACCATTTTCAGAACCTACATACAATTTCCAACAAGAATAATTAATTTAAAATAACAGAATTTTAAATACTAAAAGGTTTTATAATAGTGTGTAATTAATTACATTATTTCAACCGTCGAGCAATCTAAAATATATCCTTTTTGGATTACCGATTTCGGTGGTTCATGCCCACCATCATCAGATCAACCTCAAAAAATATTCATTCCACTGTTGCGGATTTTTCAGACAGTGTATATATTTAAATTTGTTCAAGTGTTTGTGTTTTTAATGTTTTATGTTAATTGTGTATAGTTTGTTACGACGTGTTCCACAACAGTGGAATGATTATTTTTGAGGATGATCTGATGATGGTGGCATGAACCACCGAAACCGGTAATACAAGAAGGATATATTTTAGAATGCTCGATGGTTGAAATAAGGCAATTAATTACCCATTATTATAATAATTGCATTCTTGGAAGCTAAAAAACATCATGTTAAAAGATATTGCTGAAAGTTTTAATTTGTATTTATTGTACACAAATTAAGAAGATTTAAATGTCTCTTATGATAAAGGTTAGAAGGTATCAAAGGCCATTAAAAACGACCCTGGGAAACATCATTTTAAATAATGTCAACAACCTTCTGTTTATCCCGCTTGTTTAAGAGTAGGGCAAATACTTACAGCCTGAACACGAAAAAACATTGTGTGCTATAATACATGATGTTCTGTATCATAGGATCAAAATATTTACAAAAACTTTTAAGACAATAATTACTCAGGTTTGATTATTAATCGTAACAACAACTTTACATCCATAAACATAAGATAAGATAAATGTGGCTCAGTTACTATTAGGTAACAACGAGCATGTTTTTTTTTAAGGGAAAATATGCAAAAATACATTGGAAATGCAAGGTAACTTTAGCTGTTTTATTTTAAACATATTTATATTTAGTTTTAGTTTAGTGTTTTTTATAAATCTAAGCCCATTTTTTCAAAATACAGAATTTAATTTCAATAACATTGCACTTTTATCATATCCCTATAGTGTCAAATTCTCTATAGTTCAAAATTATTTTAGGATACAATTGATCCTATAATAGCACACAGTATCTATTTCAGCACAACATGTATTTTATTTTTCAGGCTATAAATAATCTTTATCAAGAGAAACAAACGGAATGTTGTATTTCTTGAAAGCTTATTCACCAGGGAAGTTTTTAATGGCATTTCACGCCTTCTAAACCATACAATAAGAGAGATTTAAACATTTGTATACTATTAATTTGTGTACTGTGACTACATATTTAAAATTTTATTATTTAATTTACTACATCTCGATTATTTTAAATGTTTCATTTTGAAAATTTTATGTAGATTCTGAAAATAGTGTTACTTACCAAAACATGCATCTATACTAAACAATTCCAGTTTTACGTGTCAATCCACCGATTTAAAAAAAAGTTAAACTATGTATTTAAATCAAGAACACTAAATAGTAAAATGTAATAAATATGATATATCTTGTCACTAGTACCAAGTAGTGTATCACCATATTTTGTTAACACTTATCGTCACCAGCACCCTGTATAATATATAGAATAACTCTGTGTATGTATGATCCAATTTGTAGGTGTGTTCAGTAACGGATAGGATCCAAATTTGGCTGATTAATTACCACAACAGAGAGCAAACGCCATGGAAATTGTTTAAATTACTTACATTTAAAACGATTAAATTGGGTAACAACCCTGAAACACTGAAAACACCCTTTATTACCATGAAAACAGAAAGCTTAAAATGTTCACAATTGTTTCTTATTATACATACAAAAATTAAAGCTTATGCATTTGAATTATATCTGTGATCGGGATTAAAACGGAGGTAACAACTTCTAAAACAATAAAAATCTACTTAGGCTTTTTATATATTTTATTTAAATTTATATTATACCTAGCTGACCCGTACGGCGTTGCCCGTGGTGGTTGGTATTTTCAGTCTTTTTAACGTAATTGTATTCTTTTTAAGTGTTCAGTCAGTGAGTGGTATTTGGCTTTCATATATATAGATCTTAAATAATAAAAACACTATTGTCATAATAATAAAAGATCTGAAATTATGATTTTAGTAACTTTTATCCCCCAAAACCCCTCCTAAAATTTCGAAATTTTTCATACCCTTTCTTAGTGAACACCTATGGCCCTAGAGGAAGCTACATACCAAATTTCATTCCCATCCGTTCGGTAGTTTTGAAGAAATCGTTTTTTAACAACTTTAATCCCCCAAACCCTCCCTAAAATTTCTATTTTTTCAAAGCCTTTCTTAGTGAGCACTTATGGCCCTAGAGGAAGCTACATAGGAAATTTCATTCCAATCCATTCGGTAGTTTTGAAGAAGTCGTTTATTAATAATTTTGATCCCCCCAAACCCCCCTAAAATTTCGAATTTTTTCAAACCCTTTCTTAGTGAGCACCTATGGCCCTAGAGGAAGCTACATACCAAATTTCATTCCAATCCGTTCGGTAGTTTTTGAGAAATCGTGATAAGTGAGTCAGTGAGTCATTGGGTTTTGGCTTTTATATATATAGATAATTAAATATAAATATATATTTATATTATAATATATTATGTATAAGTTATTATAATATATATTATATTATATTTATATTCGTTATTTTATTTGACGCTAGAGAGCTGAAATTATGTACATTTATTTAATAAATGTTACATAAAAAAGTAAACCCATCGAATTTTGTTCACTATCGTCTAAGGGTTTCAAAAGGACGTAAGATGAATGAATAATATAAATACCTTAACATTTTACATAAGTATGTATATTCCTGCCTTCAAATAGTGGCTAACGTGTTTCAACGAAAGTAACTTTAACCTATTAACGGTTTATGTCAACACATTACGTTAGCCGTATTTTTATAAAAAGTTTCGCAGACGCTATGTTATTAGGCGACACTATTATTTTTTGACGTTATATATGTGAGTAGTTAAATTTTTGGCTGCTAGGAAGCTCTGATGTGTTTTGATAATCTGCGTTACTGAATTTATGCATTTTATTTACTTTATTGGCAACCCCTCAGCCACTCCTCTACACGCTTCGATAGCTGATCTACACATTTTATTTTTGTTAGTTGCTTTTGTTTTGACATGGTGTTTTTTCGTTATTGTTCATGAGTTACGTTGTTTATTTGTTAATGTAAATGCCGAAAAGAATAAAGGATTTCTCGTGAATACGAAAAAAGTTTCGATACAGTAAGATGACAGCGACGCGACGTAGCTTGTGTTTTAAAGCATACGACGCTCAAAACCTTATTGAAGAATTGCGTTCGATTGTGTGAATAGTTAAAACAGATGAAAATAGTTTATGTGCCTTCTAGTTTTAGTGAAATAAATAAAATTAAAATATTTAGAATTTTAACAGTAATTTTATTGAGCTTGACTTGTGAGAAGATAATATACTTCATTGAATAAAACTTGAACATAGAACCTGACAACTGATACTTTTAATAATTGAAACGCGTTTCAAAGACAAAGTCGCCATCTTAAGTGTTGCATTAGCTGCTTATAGTTATAGTTTGATTATTATATAGCTCGTGCAACACTCAATATGTCATCTAAGTCGTAAAAACTTGTTCGAATTAGTAGACCATCAGTTGCGAGATTCTGTGTTCAAGAATCGTTTTGAATTGGCTTAAAAACTACTAACAATTGTAAATAATTGTCTATTATTACTACTTAATTATTTTTTAACTTTTACCTTTGAATGTTTTTACATCATCATAGTTAAAAAAAAATAAAAAAGCAGTATCGATTAATCTCACACAAAATTGAAAATTTGTTAATTGATAAGATTTAATAAACCATTAAGGTGTTAAGTAATTCAAATTCAAATATAAATATCAAATGTTGTAAACTTTGTAAAATATAAATTGCCCGAAAGACACTTTTAAGTCATTAATATTTAAAATAAATTTCTTATTTTTATAGGTTTAAAATAGGTACCAAACTAAATGATTCATGTTTACATGAAAGTAAAACTGTCTACGTTAAGGGTGCGCTATACCACTAGAGAGAATCCTCAGCACGATGTTGAATAAATCCACTAGGAGCGCTGGCAATCAGTCTAGCAGTGAGGAGGCGGAGCTAAAGAAATGATTGACAAGGTTTGGGTTAAACCTTCGTGCAGACTAGACGTACAACGTAGACACACGACACACACAAGTGTACTTACTTTCCTTGTTAGCCCTACTGTTAGTAATAATTATCACTTAGCAACGCAGCGAAGGCAAATAAGGAATTGAATAACTGAATTCTTTATTTTGTTTTGTACTTAATAATACAAACAAACAAACTGTTTACTAATGTTGCAAAATGTTAGTTATTATTAATTTACAAAGCAATTAAATAAAGTATGAAACATGGGGGCTTTTGTAACACTTGCCGAAACGTTCGACTTTATTCATTATTGTTCAGAGTAAAAAAATCACTTTTTAACTATAAGTGCACGTTTTGTTGACAATAATATTTTTAAAACATAGGCCTACCTACACATCTGTAGGTATCTATAATATTCAAATAG
Organism: Philaenus spumarius; assembly: GCA_018207615.1. Classification (NCBI taxonomy): domain Eukaryota; kingdom Metazoa; phylum Arthropoda; class Insecta; order Hemiptera; family Aphrophoridae; genus Philaenus; species Philaenus spumarius. The sequence goes on along the minus strand of JAGFPH010001804.1, from coordinate 182,226 downwards.
TCATTTAATTTATACTATGAAATGTTTGCATATTAATAGTGTCGGTTTTTATAAAATTTGATGTATAATAATTTGGCTATAATAGTACAATAATTTACAACAATTAGTTATATGATTATGACACTTTAATTATGGATCTTTCAATCCAAATTCTGGTTTTTATCATAAAAATCCTGGTTTTTATCATAAAAATTATAGGGCCTATACTGTATGTATATATTTTGCTACAAAAACAAGAAAAGAAAAAAAACCTTAAAATTAAACATCCATATCACATCCAGAATTCGATTTAAAATTAATTTTCTGTAAGTTTCTTTAGAAAAATGCCTTGCAAAATTACCTGAACTTGCATTTTCTTGTTAGGTTAATTTTAATAATTCTGGTAAAGTGCATCCACCTATTTCATTAATGTTTTAATTTGTATTTAAGCTCAGCACATTCAACAGATCCATAGTCTTTGTCTGCAGATGTCCCATCTTGTCCCAGATGTGTCTTTTGTCCCACTTTTTCTTAAAGCATTTTAGCATCTTGTTTTTCTAACAGATTTTCTATTCTGTTTTCTAGTGAGAGTTTTTTTAGAATAGATCCCTGGGCTGTTGCCAACAGTTATTTTTTTATGAATACAGCGATGCAAATTGTCAGCCTCGTTTACTGCTATGGCCGAGAGTTCACTTCGTACAGTGTAGTTTTCTCTTTGAGCAAAGTTTACTCTTTTTCCTCCAACAAACTTACATAGTCTTGCATTAAAACTTTCGGCTATGTTTGAAGTACGGTAACGCACTCCAAGAGGCTGTCGGTATAATTTGTTAAAAAGTTATTGGCTGCCATAATTTCTGGCCATACCCCGCTGAGATACTTGATACTTGTATACCTTTTGTCTGTGCTCTGGCGCAAATGCAACAAAAAATTGTAAATTGAATGATAGCTTACCTATTGACACAATGCGGTGGAACTGTCAAAGTAACGACGTCTGTATGTTCTGCTCTTTGCATAGGCTCTCCCTCGCGCTGTGGGAGGTTTTGTCGAAAATAATTTTTTTTAAATGTAATAGTATAATTTTGTTTTAGTTCGAATTTTTGACACTTTCAAAATAGCTTTACCTTATATAGGTTGTCCGTATTTCTAAGAAAATAGTACATTCAATGATAGCTTATATATTGACACATCTGTCGAACTAGTGACGTTTGTGTTTTTGTTACGTTAACGGTTTTCAAGTTATATCCCTTTAAAAATTTGTATTAACCGCTATTTTGCACTTGTAAATTAATTGTAACATACAAAACGCTTTTTATATCAAATTTGAACCCAATGTCTTATTTATCTATTTCTGAGTTTTTGTAAACAAACTAAATGACAAATTGCGACTAAACTAAGCCGAATTTGAAAAAAAGTTACGGAAAATTTTGTATTTATTTCAACGTATATCAGGTTTTTTGTGACATCCTGTGTAATAATACAAATCACATTTGTTTCTTTGTACTCCTTTACAAGGCTGAAGAATATACATAATGGATTTAAAAAAAAATTATAACATTAGTTTGTCATTTTGTTTTGCACTAGTCATGTACAAAACAACTTTTACTTTTTATTAATAATTCACAAAGCAATTAAATAAAGTGGGAAATGTGATGTATAAGTGTAGCTTATACCAATGAATACAGAATACTGTATTCATTGCTTATACTGTATTACCTTTTCAAACCCCAATTAGGTCTACGTCATTGTCCGATTTATAAAATACGCAAGTTTAATTAGTTATTTAAAATAATTTAATTTTGCCTCTCAAAATATGTATAGATAGATCTAGTTGTAAAATATTTCAGTCGAAATATCAGTCGAGACAATTTACGTTTTGCACAAACAATTTTTAGCCCAACCTGTCTATAGATATAGGCTACTGAAGTCTTCCCCCACCCTTCCTCCTAATGCAGTATTATGTAGAAATAGTATTCACATCTTCTATCATGTATGTGCTAAGGCATTAAAAATATGAGTATTTTACAAATAAAGCACAGTTAAAGCTTTATGTTCATTCTATTATGTTATAGTAGATGTATATATATTAATAATCAAACAAAAAAGATGTTAATAAAATTATGCTTATCTGTTCAAGGTATTTACAGCAATAGCCTTAGACAAACCAGAGTTTGTTTTAATCTTTCTACTCTTCCTTCTTGTTGACAATGCTAGACCTGATTTCTTTCTAGAACGCTGTGACGGCATTTTAGAAATCTTATATTGTAAAATAAACAGTACAAACAGAAAATTAAATATTACGCACTGGATTCTCGCAAATGTCGGGAAGACAGACAAAGTGGGAGGAGTCAACATTGAAAAGACTTGCGCTAGCCTGTTTCACTGAATTGACGCACTACCGCGCCACTTTACAGTAGCAAGAATATCGCTTGCAAGCACTTGCATGATTGCAAAGTACTGCCTTATTTTTTATTTTATCTATATTCTTTCAACTGCAACATTTTCAGAAAACTTCAATGTACAATTTGTAGGACACAAAATGTGTTCAAACGACTTCATGTTTCCAAGTAACTCAACTGAAAATCCGGTTTTTCGCCTACTTATAAGCTAATTATCTTTAAGTAAAATAGATAATTTCCATTGTTTAGCACCTACAAATTATAGTTTAGATGTTCGTTAACAACTTCCCGCAAATTTCAAAACATTATCTTCAAAATTGAATGAATGATTTCTAAGATTGCAGAGGGCTGCATAGGTCTGTTTCTTCCTGGTATGGCGCACCCTTAAACTAATTGTGTAAGCGAAACAAGCATTGCTGCAAGGCTAGTATTAAATTTTCTACATCAAAGCCCACTAAAGAATACCGTTGAGGGACGGGCTTGTGTACACCGAGACCTTGAACGCTCCAATCGCCGCGCAGTAGTGCGACGTTGTTACGTTCTTCCCGCGCTTCTAACTGACTGCGGCTGACTCAACGCATTTATAATTCTTTAAACTGTGCGATCAAGCCTCGAGCGGTAAATACCAGGAGTGTTCGAGGCTAGTAGATATGGCAACGATGCGCGCCCATCCTATTGGCCTATTGGATTCTATTGCATTATTTGGACTCTTTGTTTCCTACATATACTTCATTGAATACATACTTACATACATACTTCATATACTACATGTTATGCTTCTATAAAGGGTGATTATGTAATACGCGGTCAACATAATGTCGGTAAAAATATAAAAGAAAACTTAACTTAAACTTATGTCCGGAAACGATCTTCTTACCGACTTTCTGCTGTTTTTATTTTAACTAAATACCTTATACCTCTATAACAGCTAAAATGATTGAAATACATAAACCTATTGAGAAAGAAAACCTGTTAAAATAATCCGTTTCAAAATAGAGGTTGTTCAAAAATAATTGTAGCTAACATTAACTCAAAATAGCAAACTTTTATAAAAAAGTAAATTTTTGTTTTAACGGTAGCCCTATTAAAAGAATCAAACAAATGGTAACTTTAAACAATATTAATTTGACGGCCTCGTCGACATAGTGTAGGCAATAATTAATTTGCAAGACCAATTAAGTTGAACACTGTTTTATTGCCACACTGTGTTCCTTAAATTTGTCAATTATACCATTCTACAGATTATTAAACGGGCTTCTAAAATGTATTCTACTCTTGAAGTTTTTCATAAAAATTTTCGGTTTTTTAGTTATTCCCATTAAACATGTTTTAATAGCCGCCATTTTGAACCTATGTCAAACTATGTCTTTACGTTGATGAGTAACGTGTAAGCAATTCTAGAGATATAAATTATTTAGTAAAAAACAAAATGGCGGATAGCTGATTAAAAAAGAATCGTTTTCGGACATATGACTGTTTGTATGTAGATTTTTCGTTAGTTTCACCAGCGAACAAACCCTGAAAGGTTTTCCGTTGTTTCTGGGAACACTCCGTATATACATATACGTATATACACTGTATATTAGGTTTGTAAGTAGTAATTTGTATTTTGACTGGGGACCACGAGGGACATCAAAATCCTCTTTATATGGGCAGCTCTGGTATCACTAAATATGTAGTGTACACATTGCATTCTTATATTATCATAGCAGATTCAATATTAATACATTTTAAAGGAAAAACAACATTAAAGAAAATAAATGTATATATATAACTCACGATATTCCCAAATATCTGCAGATAACCTTAAAAGCATGATCATTTTCCTCTTTGGAGCATTTTAAATGACAATTGGTTAGTACGTTTACTTACCATAATGAGGGAGGGTGAAATTTTTAGCTTTGCATTTGTAAAGGTGGAGTATTTTAGAGACATTAACGCACGGACACAGGAATTACACAAGATACAAAAACGTATTCTTGTTTTTTATTTTATTATTTTTATTTAATGATTTTCAGTTATTTTTATTAAAAAAATTTAAATGCCTACTATTTTAAAACGGATTATTGGAACAAGTTGAATTTTGTTTACACCAGGTCTTAACATTGGTGATTAACACGTATTCAATTTTTAATCAATCGTGTAAGCCGTTCTAGAAATATAAATAATTTAGTAAACAAATGTGAATAGATGTTCAAATAAGCATTTCCTGACATTTTTAAAGAAAGTTTTGTTTTATTTTAACCGATATGACATCGTCCTGAAATACAGAATCACCCAGTTTAAATTATTATAAGAAACAATCTTGCTGTAAACAAGCGTTTAATTTATCTTTAATGTAGAGTTTGATTTTTGATATTTTTTTAACTACTGGAAACGTGCATAGAAACGTTGACTTTTTTAGGTTTAACTTTAAATTATTTCTTTTGATATTCTCTAAAGTTATTACCTCCAACCTTTTAATATAAATAGGATGCATAAAACAAATATTTTATATTGATTTTACGTTAAATTGTGGTAACGTGGAACATAATTCATTCAATTTAAAATCAACATAACCGTTCTGTATTTAAAGCCGAAATTTATCAAATCCATTTGAAATTAATTTCCATGCATCAGACCATGCTCTGCGTATATGCAACTGTTATGAGGCTGGAAATCAATAATGGGCGGGCATGCCAAACAATTAGCATGCCAACAATACACTGTGCGATGCTGGATACAGATGCTGCTTCATGATTGTTTGCAATGTAAAATAATCGAAATTAGTAATTCTGACAATATAAATAATGAATATTGTTTATTATATGTTCGATCATATTTTATGTTAATTAGTATAGAAGTAAATTTGACCTATTAGAAAGGTTTCAATGTTTAATGTTAAAAAGTGAGCTAAGTTCCATTTTATGAATTTTAGACAAAGTAATTATTTAAATAAAAATGCATTTATTATTTTTTACAAAACAAATTTAACAATTACATGTAAAAAAATAATAACAAACACAAAAAAAGACTAGAAGCTGAACCAATATCAACTGGAATGTCCAAGAGTCCATAAATGTCAAACATATCTTTTACCACCACCCTGAAAATAATAAGTAGATTAAATTAGGTTGAAAGTTATAAGATCTCTTTTCTGTATCAAAATATATTATGAAATCTGTTTATATAAGAAATGGTCCATCCAATTTTTAACATACAGTGTAAACATACAGAAATTAGAAATTTAGTTTGTAGAATAAAATAAGGTTAAAATTAAAAAGATAAAACATAGTAACTAATAATAGTCTGAATAGTTGATTTTCGTTACCTTTTCGACAGAAAATTAATGCTTTTTTTAGAAGCATACAAAATTATATCACAATATTGTGTACATAATGTGCCTGTAATTGGGTAGTAAATGAAATGTATTAAACGTATTTGGATGATTAAAATATTAGTTAAATATAATGAGTTATTTACCTTTTCCTCCACCGCCACCACCTCCATATCCACCACCGCCACCGCCTCCTTTGCCACCTCCGCCTCCATAGCCACCGCCTCCATATCCACCACCTCCATGGCCACCTCCTCCGCCACCTCCTAAAGTAATAATTTTCACGATGGTTGGACCGCCTCCACCACCTCCCCCAAATCCACCTCCTCCATGGCCTCCGCCACCACCTCCGTAACCACCGCCTCCACCTCCATGACCTCCACCTCCTCCTCCATAGCCACCACCGCCATAGCCTCCTCCACCACCTCCGTGTCCTCCTCCACCTCCTCCCACGTGTATGAATCCTAGAATTAAATTCTTCGTAATACTTTTTTTAGAATTTGATAACTAAAGAAGTCGACAGAAGTGTAATGTTATTAAGCTTACATTTTGTCCAACTTCATCAGCATATATATTTAGTTTCAAGCTGAATCCATGCATGTTTGACTAAAGTTAGAACGAAAAAATATAAATATAAATATAAAATACAAAATTTCAATATGTAAAAATATTACAAAGTTATTTTGTAAGTGGGTTTTCAATTGAACAATTTTATATTCATTGATTATTCCATTTGATGTCTTAAAATATAAAGAAAGATGCTATTAAAAAATTTGTTTTTAACTCAATTATCGACCAAAACTATTTTTCCATAGTTTCTTACCAGAGTATACTTCACTGAAAGCTACAACTAGTAGCAATGATACACAGAAAACCTGTGAAAACAAAAAGTAAGATTAAAATATAATTTATAGAAATAATACATTGGTTTATTTTGTACAATTTCCGTAAACTGTATATCAGATTTGGAAATACAAACACAAACTATAATTTAGCAATAATTTAAAACAATTTTAAAATAAATAAATACAGTTTACGTTCGTTTTGTTGAATTATTGAGGAAACTGAGAGAAAAAATGTTTTCGTAAGAAAATATAACAAATCTTTGTGTAAAACATATCACTTAAAAGTACAAATTTAAAACGATTCAGAAGAAATCCTTTGAAGAAGCATCATGGCGCAATGAGTTAGTGCGTCACGTAGCTTTGTGTTTTCGAACACAGTTTCGTAGTTTCGAAAATATTACCGAGTGTTTTGATGTAAAAGTCTGACTTTTTGACGATGTTGAAAGTACACAGAAAATGTTAAAATACTATTTTATCATTCGTTTCGTAATTTTTTTCTGCACTTATTCGAATAAAACAAAACATTTTCATATTATTTTCCACTTAGATTTAAATTAAATTATGTAAAAATATAGTTAAATTTAATTTACGTATTTAGTTAAACTATTACTGATAAAAATGTAACCATTTCAACAGAGCCTGTTTTGATTTAAAATTACTTATCCTAAACAACTAAGTTCATGATTTAATTAATTTACTTTACTTATCAAAATCTGATTCTAATAATGTTTTATGGTGGTTTTTATGTTAATAAACTTAGGCTTCGTAATACAAGCTATTAACGCTGCTAGTTATAAAAATGCAACTTACACATACAAATGCCACAAATAAACTATTACACTATAAATATAAAATTAACAATGAATGTTATACTTTATTGACTTAAAATTATTAACAAATTACAACAAAATGTATAAATAGTTTTAAATATTGAATAATAAATTAAAGTATGCAATGATAGAATCATAAGTGCTTTTAAATAACAAATTTACAAAGTAACATCTAAAAATAATGTAAACTTTATGTTAAAAACTATAAAAAACCTCCAAACTTTATAAAAATACAAAATAACTTATAAAATGTACAAACAAAATTACAGAAATTGGTTCGCGAACAACAAGTTCGGGTCCTTAGACTGTCATAAACTTTGCTTACTTGGTTTGCGGGGGGGAAGTGAGAGTCCGCCTTTACGCACTGGTTAGTGAAAATACCAAAACCAACACACTGATCTAAATTTGAATGCCTACTTATGTAATAATAATTATAACGATACCACTTAACAGATTTTGTTAGGTTAGGTAAGATTATGTTAGGTTCAGGTAAAAGCTTAAATGGGGGACAAATAGTCCAACTGCAAATCAGAAAAGGTCCAGACTCTTTGTCCTCATTTACAAAATATTTGTGTGGTTAAGCATCGTTGGAGTGTACCCGAAATCTCTGTCATGCATTCACAAAAACCTTATTTATTTGTTTTATTGTATTTGTTAGTTTATACCGAAACTTAAGGAAAGTATGTAACAATGTCTGAGATGTTCTGTGAGGGTGTGCGTCAGTGAGGGTGTGTGTGTGATTGTAGAGGGTTTGTGACGTTTAGCCAATGTGTTGATAGACTAGAAACAACATATTCCTAAACCCTCAATCGGTGCATATATATTTTAAGGGATCAAAATATTTAATCCTTAAATCACTACATCTTATTTTTATATTAAGCAGCTAAGAAATTTCTTTATCGTTCCAATGAGTCTATAATTTTCAACCGATTTGTACAAATGAAGTGTGATTTTAAAAATAACTAACATTAAAAAAATATGCCATGCTATTTAATAAGAAAACTATTTTTTTAAATTCTCTCTTGTTTTGAAAAAAAACACTGTAACGTGGACGTACAGAAAATTTACTAATTTAAAACCGAAATAGATTCCGATACTACCCAAAAAATACTTATCATTTCCTCCTTTTAAGTGTGTTAAACAATACAAAATATAAAGACCTCAACATTCCAAATGTTATTGATATACCAGTATTTTTGTCTGGAAACTCGCCCTTAGTTTAAGACGACGTACGCTCACGACATCTATCTAAACCTTCCCATACTCCTAAAAAATGTTAAATATGTCATTTCATTGCTTTAAAATGTGTTAAACAGAAAATGAAACTTCATTTTCTATTATTTACTAGCAGCTAATTTAGTATTAGTGAAATCTCACAGTATACAGCTGTTGAGGTTTTGACTTATTTCCTGTAAAGTTAACAACAAACGTAACCTTTGCAACTAAATCTGTATAACTGCGTTTGTTTTTGAACTCTGTGATTCTGTTCAGTGGTAAAATATTCACTAACAATAAGATGATAAAATAACCAAACTTTAAAGTCTAATTATTATTTAAAGTGATTAAACGTTTGATTTTTGTACATAATACAATGTAAAATGCGAGTAGGCTGAACGTTTGTATGTATATTACTGTGTATAGTATTTATTAAAAGTAAATGCATATGATGGATAATTTTATCGCAATAAGCCTTTGGTATTTTGAATAATCACGGTTTGAAAATTGAGTAATTAGCTAATTTCCTCTCGGTGAAGAAAAAAATGGGAATGTTCAATACGATCTATATAATGAATAGCCTACCGGTACTGTCATGTTAACGGTTTCACGCCGTATATTTAATTGCTGTTTTCATATTTTGTGGTGTTTTTTCAGAAGTTAAATATTAAACACCAAACAAATCTAACTAGTTTAAATTTAATTTGCCATCAAGTTCTTAAAGATAAGTCATTCACCGATATAGAACTTGACCGATATAATTAATTATTTAATTACAATTTCTAAAACGGCTGCAAAAAGTAATTGCATAGCAATATGCGTGTGTAGTCCATTACCTCACTAATGAGAACAATTTCACAAAATGTTTATAAAAAAATATAACTCTTTCTTAGATAACTTACCTTCATGTCGAAGCCGAGACGGTAGACTGTACTTTACTAAATACTGAAGCCTATATTTATATAGGTTGAAACTGCCAATGATGCTTAAAAAAATTTTCTGAGCGTAATAAGGAAGGTGGAGTGGGGAAAAGTTGCGATGTGGAAACTGTGACTGGGAAAAGCCAATGCAGTTTGTTGCATGCAGAATTGACAGTTGTGATCAGTCTGGAAAATGTGGAGCAAATGTTTAGTAAACATATTGCAGTACAATAGGGAAATGCATATTATACACAACGTATGATTAAATTAATGCATTATAGTTAATTAAATAAGTAATGGATGTATTTGAATTGTGAGTTTGTGTGATGTGATTACAACACATTATGTTTATACATAGTTATGTGATAAAATAATGACCTAGATTTATTTTAATGCACAATGCGTATAATGTTAAGTGCAGTGTTAATAATGTGTAGAATATATCCACATATACAAAGCATTTAAATTTTATCAAAACTATAATTTAAACTAGTAAGCCCCCTTGAAAGATCACAGGCAGATTAATTACCTTTCTGTGCTAATGCTCTGACAACTATTCAATTCTAATCACACCAGATATTGATCGGAATAGGTTAGTGGAAGAAATTACAACTTACAGACTAACTCGAAACAAATCAATCGTAATTCCATTTTGCATCCAACTCGTCGTGTTATTTGTTATAATTGTTTAAAATTGTAAAAACGCTAAACACTTCCTCTGAAATGGTTAAATTAACAAAAGTGAATATGAAAAAATAAAGACTAAACTGGGAGTTGAACCCAATACAGCTTATTGGTCGGTGTTATTTCACTTTTGCTGATCAGAATATCTTAATATACAGAGAATTATCACAGAAAACTAGTGGTCTTGGTTTTGTTTCTGAAAACATTTCGCCTTGGTCTAGGTTTTTCACTTGTAGTTAGTTAAATAACTTATTCAAGCCATGCTAAGCCTGTTTTTGAAAAAGAACGATGCAAGATCGCCTGTGATATCTCGACGGCAATGTTTAAGACATTAGCTTGGGTTTCATCAGAATTGTATAAAACGTTTCAACATACAAAGCATAGAAACACAAAATATAAAATTTGTATTAAAGTTGCCCGTTTGTAACAGAATAATTCAACATTTTCTGTATTGCAATTAAACGTTAAAGCTGTCAAATATTACTAATATAATTTATGTTGAGACCACAATCAGTGAACATCCGTCCGTGATTAACAAATTAACGCATACTATTATTTATGTTATTCATTAAATATAAACTGATTTATTTTATTAGTTGTAATACTTAAACAACCATATGAACCATTTCAGGTCATGTTAACAACGTTTAGGTTAAGTTTTGCATTATTATACGATTTATAAATATTTGTTTTCGAAACGTATCAACGTTACACATTTTTATGCTGTAGGCTTTTCCATAAACCAACTATATTTACAGATCTTATTATTTAAAAAAAAAAATTCGGTTTATAATTTGTTCTCTGTTTTACAAAATATGAATATATACAGCATAGTCACAAGTAAATAATATTAATTTAACAATAATACGCCAATAGTTACAATTTAGACATTTTAAAAGCTTATTATCAATTCCTATAAAAACGTATGCATATATTGTGTTCATCCGTATATAATAAAATCCGTGAGTAATAAAATGGTGTAGTGCATGCGCAAAATTGTATTGTTTGATTTATTCGTTAATATAATACAACAGATGTTTCGTCCATCAGATGTAATACCATCAAAAACAACGTGAACCATTCATTATATGTTTACAATTTTTATGTTACGTTTTGTGTTGTTACTATAGAAATAATATGTGCATTGATACATCTGATTAGCATGCAAAATTCAACAGAAAACCATTCGCCTAGATTATATGTTAAGGTTATTTTTACAACTTTGATCAAAACGAATGCTCAGAACCTTAAACGGAATTTTGATAACTACAGCAGATGGCGCCTTTCATTGGGAACCATATGAAGTATAACATACAAGTTTTTTTATTTTATTTTTGTAACGAAAACATGCAGTTTAAGCTTTTTGTCTATTTTTCGTCAATAGCGGGTAATTTAAGTTTTAAAATGATGCTTGAATAAATAATGTTGATGAATAATTAAGGGAAATATCGGTTAGCGAGAAAAAAAAACACATTTGAGAAATAATATATAAGGATAATATTTGTTCGATAAATTGTCTAATATTGATTCTTCATAAACATAACCCCATTTCCTTTAAATACAAGCCTTTTACATTTAAATAACTTTTATTGTGTTATCAAATATTATGCCACTTAACATTGTTTACAAGGTGTAGCGTTTCATAACCAATATTCCCATTTTATGTATTCACTTAATTCTTACAAAAGCAAGTCAGTTTTATCCTTCCTTAAAACAATATGAATATACAGTTTTCAAAAGACTAGTTATCGGGAAAATAAAATAAATAATTATTTGAGAAGTTGTACTGCTTGTTTTCATTATCGTGTAAGATGAATTTGGTTTTTAGTGAAACTTTTTTATACGCCGTATATTATTATTCTAAATTGGCATGGAACAGATGTAAAGTGTAGCGCTTCCCCTTCTAAAACGGCGTGGCAGTTATTTAAAAGGAAAGAGTAGAGAATCATTTCTACTCATCTGTAAAATGCGTCTTACGCACTTTACCATCATGCGCAGTTCGTATCTTGTGTATACTCATTTTCTCTATACAGTATAATTAAACATTGTGATTGCTAGAGTGTTGTGTTGCTCATAGGTTGCCACCTCTGCAGCAATATAAATTACGTACTATTTACTCACCTCGCGAGTAAAACTCTATCATTTTGTATATTACAATAATACTTCTTTGTATCTTGTACAGAATCTGATACAAAGCGATTTCACAAAACTCTATCTATATATTATACTAGGGGCTCTGCCCCTGGACGCTTCGCGTCCCAACCCCGCCTCGGCCTTCGGCCTCAGATGGCTGCTTCGCTACGCTCGCAGTTGGAAAATTGGCTAAAGAATCTGTAGTTAATCTTTGGATCGTTTGTACACAGTTGATCGAAAAAATCGTTTCCGCCCAAAAGGTGTTTCCAAAATTAAAAAATGTTAAATTCTGGCAATTTTCTCAAGAGTTTCTCGTCGAGAGCTTTAATTCAAGTATAAGGTTGATGGGGTTCCGATTACGGGAAGTGTCTAATAATTAATGTCAGTGAATCAGTGAAATCGTCTAGCTTTAAGGACGTTTGGCGGAGCCTCCCTTCTCGGATGAATAGTGGCTAAATGTATGATTGGATCTTAAATCTGATGAAAAATCGTTAGTCTGAAATTAAATTTTCTACAACTTTTGTATTTAACATTT
>JAGFPH010001804.1:138203-159373 GCA_018207615.1 Philaenus spumarius | reverse complement strand
AAAAAATTCTAAATTTTAGGGGGTCTGGGGGTGTCAAAGTTACTAAAAGTCCCCATATTTAACTTTCATTTCTCTCTCCGTGCAAAGCCGGATCGGGCCAGCTAGTTTTATATAAACTTACCATTTGCAATCGACTTTATGCTATTGTATATACTCCACGGGTAAATTACCACTTAACGCTTTCCTATATTCTATTAAGTAGGCCTAATTGCAAAATTGCAAAAAAAACCATACAATTCCTATTCCTAAAGAACTTGTATATAGTGCATGATTTGTGAGGTTGATAGCTAACAGCACGTCTTCCTTTGTTAATATTCAATGATAATACAGCTATGCGGGACAATATTGGACGAACACAGGGAAACAGTATCGACTTCATCCCCTCCTATCCCCCAAACATTACTTCAATGAAGGTATTAAGGGATGAACTTATTTTTGTATAACAGCGTATAGCTTGGCTTAGTAATAATCGCTGTTTTAGCCACTATTTGTCACTGAGAGGTTCAGCTATTTATTCTTTAAAATTAATTATTTATATCTAGCAGTCCAAGCTTTTACAGGAAATCATTTATTGATTTTACACTACAATCAATTATCTTATTTTAAAAGTTTTAACATTTTGAAGTGAAACTTGTGTAGGCGTGGATCAGATTAAAAGTGAAACACTTCCCCTTCTCCAACTTGCAGTTTAGAAGAAAGAGAGGGCGAATCATTTCTACTCTCTTCTTCTCATAAATCATGGACAGTCTAATCGTATTCCCCGCGTGTACAGTGCTAATATGTAGCATGGGGAATCAGTAGACGTTTGCGTATTATACTGTACATTAGTTGAACGCGTTTTTACATTTATTTAATCTTTGTTAAAGTATTAAAGCTAAAGGACGAAATCAGCTGCTGTATGTTTTAATGGTTGTTTATTGATATCAATTATGTGTATTTACTTTGTTCTTAAAACTACAAACTGCATACATAAAAAACAACTGTTTATAGAACCTAAGAAGTTTTACTTCTAATGCGCGAGAGGTTCACGCATAATTTGTATTTGAAAAAGAAACTGGCCTATAGTAAAGACACTGGATATTAAAGCCACACCCACTAATAGTTCTTTATGCAGATGATAGTTCAGCTTTTATTAAATAGTTCTGTTTAGTATTACAAATTTATCTGGGCACAATCTAGAGCATTATATGCTCTGGACAAAAATTGCCTAAGACTAAATAACCACAAAACAAAACTAATGTCCCTAAACCAACGTTTAAATTAAACTAATCACTAAAATGTCTATGATTATATAGTTTATTTATCTACATTTAAATATTGGAATCTACACATAGAAAACCAATAACAAAATTAAATTCAGTTTCATTTAGTTCAAAGGTACTGGGTAAAATTTCGGATTTTAATTTAAAGAATGCTTTTTATTATTTGGCTTAGTTTTTCCTCTATGATCAAGTATGCAGTACGTTAAACCTGAAACGATTTGCTTTATTATAAAAACTATTTTAAATTTAATTCACATTTATATAAGTACTTGGACATGTCGAATATCCGTTTCATTAAAGGTCCACATTGATTAAAAATGTATAGCTCTCGATCAATGCAGGTATCAAAGAGGATTGCACTCTAAAAGCTTTTCAACTTTAAATTTTAATTGGATGCAACCCCAGTCAGGCAGAGACTAGTACAAAGCAGCCTGTCCTTTCACCCTTACTTCGTATTTTTCAATTCAAAGGCAGTATTAATTTACTCAACCCTAAACTAAATGTATTTCATTTACTCTTTTTAAATCAACGGTACAAAAATATTTTATTCAAATGTCAGGCGAATAAATTTTTATATGATGATTTTAAATAAAACTAACAATAATAATAATAATGCGTTTTAGTTTGATAATCTTTAGAAATTAACTAAAACCTTGTATTTTTTGTCAATAATATCAGACAAAAATATATATTCAGAGGTAAAGTGTTTGACATTAAAAAAGTAAGATTAGGCCTATTTTTATTGACTATAAGTTAAAAATTGCAGAATAATTCGTTGCACATTTAAACATGAGAACAATATAACTTCGAAGTATTAAATTTAATTTGTTATGGAACTAATGCAGGCTATATATTTTTTTGAGGTTACAAGTCTTAGAAAATGTCTATTTTCTTTCATTTTTTCGTTCACTTCGTTCTTCAAAGAAGGAACTACTAAGTCCTACAAATAACAAACTATATCAAACTGGGTATATGCCGTTAGGGATTTCAACAAGTCAAATTTAATGTACAGAGCCTACAATTAAACATTGTACTAAAAGATATTAAATAAATTTTGGAAAACAAACTAAAGATAATAGGTTTTAATCATAGGCATACCTGATTGTTCATCTAAAGTAGGCCTATATGTGTAAAACAACTGAAGTACATTTATATTAAAATAGCAATAATTCAGACCAATTATATAAAAGTTAATGTTAAACAAATCGTAAACGACTATATGTTACTTTCTCACTATACTATAGTATAGAGAAAGTATAGTAATAGCAAAAAAATCGATGTTGAGATTTTTGTGGAAATATCCGTTTTGGGACCCCCTGAGTCCAAAAAAGTGGGTTTAAAAACATGTCTGTCCATATGTCTCATATGTCTATTGTCTGTATATATACAAAGCTAGAGAGAAAACTATTCCATCGATTTCGAACAAATTTGCACCAAACATATGAATTAGGAAAATATAGATGCACGAATAAAGGTTTTGAAATTTTTTGAAAAGCAACCCTCTTTTTGACCAAATCCCTCAAAACTTACTTATTTATTTTTTTATAAAAAATGACTCTAACGATTTTATAAAATTTGGCTTATTTGTAGCCCTTAATGTACCCTACCTTATGCAAAAAACCGTATCTTACTAAACATTCTCGTTTAGCTAATAATAATAATAATAACTAATTTTTCAGGTTTTTTGGCCAAAAAGGGGGTTGTTTTTTAAAAATTTGTCAAAACTTTTTTTCGTGCAACTATATAGGACTAATTTAAATGTTTGGTGCATATTTGTTCGAAATCGATCGAATAGTTTTAATAACAATAATAATATTTATTAGTCACTCTCCTACTTAAATGTATCCACTCTCCTACCGATCATATAGCATATTATGGCTCGCATTATAACTCATACACAAAAACAACCAACATCCAAATATTATAAGAAGTTGTAAACTTTTAACCCCAAAGTAAAATCTAGGCTACGTTTTGTTGAAATATTACAGATTATGAGCGAAATCGGCTGTTATTGCTGCCTTTAAAACGACAGTTACAAACTGTACACGACCATGTTGAACTATACTATGTTGAACTCACGTAAGTATACTCGTTTTTATAGGAGTTGATTCATCCACATTTTAAGTAATTTGAAGTCATTACGTTTTTGGTTACAAAGATAGTAAACATATTATGGCTGACAGGAAAAGCCAACTAAATTCAAATATTCCATTAACGAAGTATTCGATTAATAAATAGTTGCAAATATTTTAATTAAAATAACTCTATATTTTAAATAGTTTTAAATTCGTTAATTATTATGTAGGCATACAACTAAGTTGAACTTACATTAACAAAAAAGGTAATGCAATTTGTACAGTAATGTTTCCTATTTTCAATGACACAACTGTAGTTTCTACAAATATAATCGTCTGGTAAAAAATAAGTATACTTGACATTTTTTTAAATATAATAAAATTTATACATATAAATTTATACATTTATAGTATATTATACATTTCTCTCTTACATTATTTAAAACGTGATAAATAACTCTGCGACAATAGTTTACAGCGACAAATCTGTTACAAGGACTACTCCTAAATTCAGTTTAAATTCAGAAGTTTAATTTGAGAGAAGCAGAATTTGTTTAAAAGTTATTTAGAAATAAAAATATAGAATAAATGAAACGATAAAATACATTATACTAACAGGTGTACCCGTGGCTTCGCTATCGGATAAATATTAAGAATTCCGAGTCCCAAAAACGCAAAACTCCCGAACGAACGTGAAAGTTAAAAGTTAGGCTATGAAAAATATTTTACTCTTTAGACGTAAATAACATAACTGTTTTTCTTTCCTATAATTAAATTGAGTGCAATACGTACCACGTTTTTAGTAAGTGTAAAAATGATTATTTGTTATTAATAAGAACATTTTAATAAAACAAATAATAAAAAATACGAGGCAAATAATTAAACTATTGTGCAAAACGGTAGCTCTCTAGTGTTATGAGAATTAAAAGTGTATTGTTTCATGGTAGTTACCCTACCCATTAAATGTAAATAAAGGAAATATTGTTTTCATCGTTAGCTTCATCTTGTGTTAAGTAATCCATATGGAAAATTTAGTCTCGATCAGAGCGTGCATTGTAAACACACATACAATTCTACCATAGAAGGCAATCACAAAGGAAAAACAGTAAAGAACAAAATATTTTGCTCGTTTAGAATTTATTTTTTTCAGTACAAAACTTGTTTAGCAAATAATCACATTAACAATTCTTAAAACTAATTTAACAGACAACATTGACTCGAATTTTCCTCATCCTTGAACGCAGTTACCACCAGCCTGAAAAAAATTACATTATTTTTAGATTCACCAGTAAAATGTATATGAACGACTCTTTATCTAAATCTGTTGTATAATATTATTTACATTACGAATATAGAGGGTGGTATTACACCGATTCCGGAGCAAGAAATATGGTTTAGAGGCTCATATAAACATATGTCTGATAAAGTTTCCATTTTATTTTGTTAGCCACTTTCTGTTTTTA
Source organism: Philaenus spumarius (assembly GCA_018207615.1). Taxonomy (NCBI): domain Eukaryota; kingdom Metazoa; phylum Arthropoda; class Insecta; order Hemiptera; family Aphrophoridae; genus Philaenus; species Philaenus spumarius. The sequence continues at coordinate 154,573 of JAGFPH010001804.1, read as the reverse complement.
TTCGAGAACGAATATAGCTGTCAATACCAAAATTTTGCTTTAAACTATATACCATTAAATCTGTGGTTTGAATAACTTGTAAATCAAGTTGTAATTAATGGTTTTAAAGAGCAATATTTTTAATCCTTTAGAAAATTAAGACATACACCTAACGTCAATGAAGAATTTATATGAGTTTCTTCATAATCACGCTTGTTATTCAAAATAATTAGTTTTTAGAAAAAATTAAGGTTCCTTTAAACAATTATTAAAGGTTTAAGTAAATTAGATATACTCATATAATTTATCGTTAAATAATTGCAAATTATAATTCTGAATTAGAAACAAAAATAAGACTCCAAAAATATAGACATACATTTAAAATAAATGCTCTTATTTTAACACACAAAAATGCAGTACACCGTACAAGTAGGAAGACATTGAACAAATATCTGGTGTGATACATATATTAGTTTAAATAAACAGAGGATTATATTTAAATGTAAAATTAGATCAAATTAATACTTTAGTATAAATAAATATCACAGCTTTACTATGACTCAAATTTTTATTTTGAAAATTGTGAGCTTTTAATAAATGAGTTAACTGATATACTAATAATTCGCTTAGACAGTGAAACAAGTAATTCTTAATCTTTATTGTAAATTAAGTGACACATAGTAAATCTAGCTTTCTCTTGTAATATTTATTTACTTATAAACAAATATTAATTTAAATATTTTAATAATTTAATTTGAATAAAATATTCGTAAATACTGTTTAATGTTCATTACCACATCATATAAATGCATGCATTAACAAATAACAGGTTTAGAAACTTTTAGGAGGAAAATATCCTTTATCTTAATCTTAATATGAATTTTCAGCCCATCAGGATTTATTATAAAAAATTACTTTATGTAAACGAATTAATTTCTAAATTTAAAAGAAACATATTTATCAACTAAGATGGGGTACGACATTTTTGTTATAACAAGTTTATCTTCACAATAAAATTGTTTATCATAGTTCTCCCTAAACTACAAAGAACCTACAGTTTACTCATTCTGCCACTATTTATATATTACTCTACTTGAAATAAAAGTTAGGAGAGTAGAGAAGACATTTAATAGTTATTATTAATAAAACGGGGAAAGCAATGTGACTCTCAGAAATCTTTGCAGTTGCACTACAAATAAATAGGAAACAAGATAATTATAGTTTTACGAGTTAATATAACAAGGCTATGGACTGGAAGTTAACCGTAAACAAGGCTGTAAAAACTACTAAAATAGACTTTCTTCCAGGTATAGTATTCCTAACTTGGAGAAATCATTCCTCGTATACACTTTCGGTTTCATAGCATTCAATTTTGTTTAGAGGTTATTCATAAAACTGTTTAACAGCATTATATTGTGATCATTTCATTTCAATTTACAGATTTTTCATTTGCTCAGGAAATATACTTGATTTAAGCATATCATTAGCCTACTGTTAATGTTTAATTTTGTAATGTTTCCCTTTGTTATTTTTATTTTATGCACTTATTTAAATCAATTATTAATATTCAAAACACTTATTATTGCTTTCCCTTCTCTATTTATTTAAACTTACCCTTTCCTCCTCCAAAACCACCACCTCCGTATCCTCCACCTCCGCCTCCAATCTTGATTCCACCGCCTCCATACCCACCGCCACCACCTCCATGTCCTCCTCCTCCGTATCCACCCCCGCCACCTCCATATCCTCCGCCACCGCCTCCATGTCCACCTCCTCCACCACCGCTTCCTCCACCAAGAGTGATGATTTTAATTATGGTAGGTCCACCACCTCCTGCGACGAATCCACCGCCTCCGTGTCCACCTCCACCGCCGCCTCCATATCCACCACCGCCTCCTCCATGACCACCACCTCCAAAACCTCCACCGCCGTGGCCACCGCCTCCGTACCCACCACCTCCTCCTCCGTGTCCACCACCGCCGCCTCCTCCGCCGTGTCCACCACCACCGCCTCCATAGATGAAACCTAAGTAATCAAAATTATATAATACACTTACAATCAATGTAAGATATATTTGTGCAAAAAGCCTAAACATTTCATGTAGTAATATATACTTATAAGTATAATAAATGGAGAGTAGCAAATGTTATGGAACTCTTATATTATGTGTAATTGTTTCCGAACTTTTCAAATATACCCATTCAGATACAAATTTTAATTTGCAAGTCAGATAAAAAAAAGTTAAAGCTCTAATGGCAATGGTAGTAGGTAACTAATTATCAAAACAGCTGCGGACGGAGATTACAAGTGAAAGATAATATTATTTAAATATAATAGAGAGCACAGCAATAACTTGAGACTTACCACAATAGGCTTCGTTAAAACCTATGAGGAGCAATACAGACAAACATACGACCTGTAACAAAATATCACAATTAAGTACTATACTACTAATTATGCAATGCTATATTTATGTGTTAGAGATATAATACAAGATTTCAACTCAAATATTACTGTTTATTAAATTAGCGATCCTTCTAACTGCAGAACCCCAATTTACAGACTCTTATGCACGTTAAAGATGGGAGGACTTAGACTTGTGTGCATTGGATTTAGTTCAATGACTTTAAAATAGCCATAACTATTTAGGTTTCTTGAAAATATTATACTGATCATAAATTTTTAATTGTATAACCAACAGTTAAGAAATACAATAGTTTGTTCAAAATATGTTCTATTCTCCGTATAAATTAATTTAAATAAGACCATTCTTACAAATAAATATTGACTTGTGAGAAGACTTGATAAACTAAAAAATTGAAAAACGTAATTTCACATCTATTACTTTCAGTACCCAAAACGAGTTTAAACGACAATGTCGTCATCTTCAGTGATGCAGAATCAATAATCAAACAATCGTTCATATATGGTTATAGGTATATTTGATTATTTTTGTTGCTCTTATATCACTAAAGATAACGACATTTTACTTGAAACTCGTTTGAGTTCTATATGTATTTGTTTTCTAGAAACTGTGTTAAGGTTTCACTCCATCAAATCCGTTCTGGTTTAAAAGTTACATAAATATTGTAAACATAAAGCTTTAAACATTTTATCTGTTTCTTAAAACTGTGATGTATTTATTTTTTATATTTCGTGATCAACACTAACATTTTATTGTAAGACACTGAAATTCACTCCCGTCAGGTTTGTATAAGTTTTATAGTAGTTAAAAAAACACTGTTTTCTTATAAGCTCTTTTATCTTTTTGCTTCTTGAAATATAACTTAAGTTTTACCAAATTAAAAGGCACTACTTTAAAACACACTAGCTTAAATCTTAACTAACACTAGTATTAATCAAACGCGTTTCGATTACCAACTAGGCGTCATCAGTACTTACAAAACACAACGACTACATTTACAAACTTATCGAAATATGAGTCGCTTGTCCTGACTGACTGACATAGAATTACCGTAGAACAAAAACTAATTAAAATAAAATTACAAAAATATAAAGCTCTATTCTTATGGGGTCATATATACGCAAACTAAGAAAAGATTTCGCAAAATTTAGATTTTAAAGCTAAAAAATGGTAAAAGTACAGGGATTCACTTCCAGAAATATAACAGATAAAATAGCTGATTCGGGTCGAAAGATTAGTAACACATATTTGTTGATTGCATCTACATTCATTATTAAGCAACCATGTTAGCAAATTTAGAATAGACTTTTTAGGTTAGGTTTACAAGATAAGAGCAAATAAAATCAAAAATCTTCAGATAAATCTTTCTTATAATTTAAACATTAGTTATATTATAAATCAATCGATTGATTTGGATTAGAAGTTAAACAATTTTTTGGTTATGCCTCTACTGAATAAACATACATTTCTTAAAAGCATTAACATTTGTATTACTATAGAAACCTACTTGGTAAATTTAGAATAGGTTAATTTATTTTTGGTTTAACAACGAACAGAGCAAGGACGGAGCGCGTAGTATATTATATTAAAAGTTTTTTGTAAGAAACTGTATTCATTTTATTGTTAATACAATGATTTAACGCAATTAACTAATTCTAAACTGCTTTAATACCTGAAGTTAACTTTAAAATCTTTAATATTTACACATTTTGTTTAAATCTGTATTTATTTATACTACATTGTTAAAGGTTTTATAAATTCGGGCACTTGTATAGCCTGATAACCATCAAGATTAATCAAGTTCGTGTGAAGAAAAATTGGCAGTAAAAACATTCACAAAAAGGTCCCGAACTCATAACAAACAACATTAAATATAGTTTTGTTAATCTTTATGGAAATTTTAATCAGAAGGTAAGTATACTTTTCTTTAGCCATATTGTGTGTATAAGGTTTTTCGCACTATAATATTTGAGTTGGTCTTTCTTTGCAACGATTTTACTACAAAACTACTTGTCCGATTCCAATAATTACAGGGGCTGTTAAAGTAACCTCACAACCGGAATATACTATGAATCATCCAGGAATCTGTTCTTCGTACGGCATTATATTTGCACGACTTTCCTACTCTAAATATCGAGTGTACATTGTACTAAGCCTATGTTATGGTTGAATTAGCTTACCTTCATTGTTCAGTTGATGTTTGAAGTCTGGTCCTTTCTCAATATTTCACTGTATTTATATCAGATACATTCATTTACGACAACATTCAACAAGCAGGAGGTAGGGGGAGGTGAGTGAGAGGGACCTCGAGGAAGGGTAAGCCGTGACAGTCCCCTTGTTAGAAGTTATACAACCTGTAAGTTAAACCTTAAGTGGTAATTTATAGAAATTGCCTTCCTAGTTTGTTCCCTTCTTTAAGTTATTAAATGTGTAGTTGTAAAAATATATAGCTTCTGTTATTTTAACAGCTTAAAATAATAGAGTAGAAAAATGCACTTAAATGTGGTTCTACATATTATGCTAACAGGAAAAATTATTTCCCTCAATATTTAGTAATACAGTACCTGGTAAAAGGAAAATTATATTCAAATTAGAATTTCCTTAATAGCATTTATTAGCAGTCTTTATTTACAATTTATAAAGTTATTAATAAACAAACCAAATTAATATCTTGTTTATAAAGACAGGCAATTTCGTAAAAATAACCATCAGTACTTGTTGAAACTTGTAATAGTATGTAAAGCATTTTTTTGTAGGTAGTATAGGTAGTTTGGTCTTATCTGGTTTTGAGAAATAATAATAAAAGTCTATACATTTTATAAGATTACTATCAGGTATACGAGGATTCTTTAGCAAATAAGAATACATGATCGAAAGAAATGTCGGGTAAATATTAAACCTTACTGTTTCAAGCAATTCGAAATACAATTTTTTATAGCTAACTAGCTGACCCGGCAATGCTTTGCTATTGCTTAATTTGAAACTTTGAAAGCCTGTAATTCGTATCCATGAGGGCCGATGTAAATTATAATGGGATTCAGCTCATTGCTTGATTTTCCTAACCTAAAATTATATTCATTTTTTGATCCAAATCAGTTGTTGATCAAAATCAGCTGTTGATCAAAATCAGCTGTTTTAAGCTTTTCATACGAACAGCTGTTTTTTGTGCCCTTGATAAAATCAAAAGAAATCTTTCTTCTTCTTCCTTAAGATTGACCTTCCATAAGATTAACATTGAAACTTTGAGGGCCACTGGGGCGTAGTCCTAATGTTCTAGGACTTTGGTAAATGGCCTAAAACCTTCCCAGGGTTAACCTGTGTTACTATGCAAAATTTCAAAGCAATCGGATGGACGGTTTGGTAACGCATAAAGGACAAACATACAAACAGACGGACATACATTGAATTTTATATATATAGATTTACCCGTGAGTTTCGTCCAAATCTATGTGTTTCCCATTTGTTCCTTTGTACATGGTCAGGCTACGCTACAATTAGCAAAAATAAAATAAAATTTCCTCCAGTTTGTTAAAATGAAATTTTTGTCTATATATAACTTAAAAGTAATTTTGTCAAGTTTCAGGTCTTAGCTTCATAGCAAGTTTATGACTTATTATTTATTTTTAAGTTTACTTTTCGTCAATAACACTCAATTAATCGTAATGCAAATGGGAAGTTAATAATCTTAAGTTAAGTAATGTTGTAGGAAGTTAAAGGAATTTATATTTACTGTATAGAGGTAGTTATCGCCATTGTATAACATAAGAAACAAGAACCTGGACACCGAGAGTCTACGACGCAACAAATTTAGATACGCATTTGGTGTCGTTTTCTCAGGAACCACGAAAGTTAGGAACATGATTTTTGTATCATTTTACTTCTCTAAGTGTATTACTTACTTCTTATCACGAGAACTTTTTCGAGTTTCCGTTCCTGAGATTTATGACAAATACAAACATTGGTGTTTTAATATTTTAGTATTGTGAAACATGCCAGCTTTCTTTCTTATGGGAATTAAAGGTGTATTGTTTAGTTACCGTAATTTAACCCTTTAAATTTATTAGTTATCTAAATAAAACGCATGGAGTGTGAACAAAATTTTTAATGGAGATCCGTCTATTTTAAGCTGATTGACTTGGTTTCGTATACTTTCTTAGTATGTTGGTAAATACAAAAGTATACGAAGATACCTTCCTAATGTAGACAAATAAAAGTAAAAATCAGCTTTCTTTATGTTGGTTAAAAACAAAATGAAATATCGAATCACATATCACTACCACGCCGAAGTCTGCTTATGTTTCCGTAGTAACATAGAATTCTTGTTGCCTGTCCTTTTGTGTTTTATATCGTATTTCCATGTGTTCTTCTAAATATTTGTGATGGAGATTATTATCAATTAACTGTAGATTTGTGTTGTGGTTCCTTTTTGGCAGATGTTCTTTAAATCGTGTTTTAAATGTACTTTCACTTTGTTCTATGTAATATTGTGAGCAATCATTATAATTTAATTTATATAAACCTCTAATATTATACTTATACTGGTTTTATTTCTTCCGATTTATCAACTTATCTAGATAAATAGTCTTTTCTATACGTCATCTTATACCCTTGTTCCTTAAAGGTCTTGCGGGTTTATCAATCAATATAAAGAATCGCATTGTGATGTATTGAGTTTTATTTTTTATATCAAGTTTTAGAAATGTTTTATCGTGTTTCTTTGTTTGTGTAAGTATTAGTCCACAATAGATGAATTGCATTGTGTTATGTGTTTTTTATAATAATTTCATTTGTTAAATAGATTTGTTTTTATGTTTTGTTTTTTAACATAGGTATTTAGGCTTTTAACTTATTTAATTCATTTCAAAGAGCATATTTATTAGAATTTTGTGTTTAGATTAATTTATTTTGACCATCTGAGTAAATTTTTGTTAACCTATTTACTGTTATTTTTATTGTTATAATTTGACCATTGTAGTTCATGAAGATGGTGAATTTGTCGTTGAAACTGGTTTGAATTAATAAACGTATTCATTGTGCGATTCTTTGTTCAAGTTTTATTTCATCAAGTATAACTTCTAACAAGCCAAGCTCAATATTTACTTATACGTTTTAGACTGAAGATCAACTTATCGATTATAATCGAAGAGATGTTTTTGTAGAGCAATCATTTAAATAATCTTGGATGTAAAAGATAGCGTGCAATAATAACCCAGTTTGATTTTTTTTTAAATGTATATGTACCACATATATTCTACCTAGGAGACGAAAGGAATTTAGTGTGAGCCTTCCAGCTTTGTTTATTTATATAAATGAAATTTATGCTCATACTAAAATACAGACATCCGAATTAAATTTAAAAATTAAAATAGATTCAATAAAGTTTGAGCGGAAGTACACGAAAATTGCAGAAAATAAAACGTATCATATTGTTCGTTTTATAGCGCTTTCATTTCCGATGCTTTTAAATGCACATAGAGTAAATTAACTGTTGGCCAATAAAGTATATTTTTACTATGTAGTGTAGTGAAATAAATTCTAATTGAAATTCTTACAAAGACATTCAGTGTAGGTAAAATATATTAAATATAGCTCAATTTTGTTAGAGATAAAAAGGGACAAAAAGTGCATTACATTTTCCAAAATTACAAATTAAAAAGATACCTTAAAAGAATTTTGAAATATATATATTATTATATTGTTTTAATTTAATATTAAGGTCAAAAAATGAATTATTTATCTGACTGTATTCATAAACGTTGTTAAGTTAATGGTATTGTGATCAACGTAATTTAAAAAAAAGGTTTAGAAATAATATGTGGGTAGTTACTGTGGAGTATGTGGGGGAAACTACTATTACAATCATTACAATGTTTAGTAATAGTTCAATAAAAAAAAAAATATTGACATTCCGAGCTTTACAGTTTGTTACAGACCACTAATGCAGCACGTATAGCGAGGAGTTGAGGCACTTGATTTGAAGTGAAATTACACTATCTGATACATGAAGAATGACATTAATAGTAATTAAGAATGAGATTAAAGACTTTAATCTCTAGATCCCGTTTCAAGATAAGGAGAGGGGTCCCGCTCTAAATATATTTTTTTTTACTCTCACAAAAGGTTACATTTAAAAAAATCTATATTATAACAAACGTTACTGTACTATATCAAACAATGTCCAATTCGAACTCTTTTTTCTAAAGTTTTCAATTGTTTTTAAAAAAATATTGAATTCGGGGGATTGAAAAAGCTTAAATTTAGAAATTTTTAAATTGCAATTAGAAGGAATCAGGTTATTAAATTTGAAAATTTGTATTTACAATTTGTTAATATCTCCAACTATTTTAAAATGGCAGAATCTTTGGTTTATTGAACTGGTAAATAATGTTTTGTTTTAAATATTTCCACTCTTAACCCTAGACTGTTAATGCTAACGTTTTCTGAAATCAAGAAAGGTCGGTGCGAGTGCAAGCATATTTTTAAAAATTCGCTAACTATAGTAGGCCTAATTATAAACCAATCCAAAAGTGTTTCGTACCTTTTTTGTAGAAAAAGATTCAAAGAATTTATATATGCCAGTAAAAAAATGATTGATGTAAAATTTACAAAGTTATTAGCTCAAGAAACAAAAATGTTTAGTAACGAAAGGAAAAAAGTTCAACTTTAGACCTACATAAAAAGTAGTAAAAATTTGTTGTAATCTTTTTATTAGTATAAAAAGTTTTGTAATTTAGTTCTGAATAGAACTGTTTAAAAATATTTATCAATTTCAAATATCTTATTTTGAAAACACCAGTTTTTATGTTCCTACTACAAGACTGCTAACAAAACAGGCCTAGGTTGAATAGTAATTTAGGAATATATCCTTTGCCCAAAAATTAAATATTATTATAAGAAAGTGTAGAGAATAAATCAAAGAATTGAACTGTATACTTGTAAATTATTATTTCATAAAAGTATTTGAGTTAGCTTTACTTGAATCACAAAATTAGATGAAACAAATAAAACCTCGTGCGGACAAAGGAAATTCAAAAAATTACAGTTAAAAAGCTTGGAAACAGCCGTAGTATAAATTCTGTGCAAGTCTGTACTTTCAACTGATGTTTGAATAACATCTAACCAGTCAAATATAGTTTGCTTTACAAGCAACGAAAGGTTGAACTTAGGTCTATAAATAGATATAAAAATGTTTATTGAAATAATTCGAATTATAAGAGATATCTCGAACGCAAAATGTGCTTTTTTATTGGTTGAAATCTGTCCAATTGCAAACTTTTACAGACAATTCCATATATTTGGAAATATGCTAGTGACTTTTGATGGGATGGAAGTTTTAGAAAGTTAAAGTCTTGACGAATAAAATGTATCTCTATATTATTGTCAAAATATCCCTGTCGAGAGCCATTGAGCTTTAGAGAAGTGACAAAGTAAAGTATAATTAATTGCATTGTATTTCACGAGCGGCAAAACGTTTACAGAAAACAAAAATTTTAAATCGGTGATTACATATGTAAATATACATTTTAGAAAAAAAATTAAATACAGAAATTAAAGTTTAAGTCATGATCTTTCCAACGGTTTTTGTTTTATTGCGATTAGATGATTTTTAGTGGGTCAAATATTCAATAGAAAGTAGCGTAGTCAATTAAGTAGTTTAGACCAAATTCAAGCGCTATCACTGCTCAATTGAGCAGTCAAACATCTGCAGGGTTAAAAGGCTTTAAAATTATATAAATTTCAAGATATGTTTATATTTGAAATTTGTTAAAAGTATGCATTTTGGTGCACTGTGATTTGGTAGAAAATGTCCTTAGGTGCGAAAAAATTTGATTTAATTGAAACCATTTTTTTAAAAAGATTAGTCTGCTCGTTGGTGAGTAACAGCACGTATATCTCGCCTTTGGAGAAAAATACTCTAAACCTATTTAAAAATTCCGTCAAATCCACAAACCTGCAATCATTTGTTTATACAAAATATAGTTTATGTAGTTACAAGTAAGGTAGTCTAGTACACAGATGGGCAGGAATTCGGGCTAAACAAAGGATTAAAAAGAACAAACATAAGTGTGAGCTTTAAGGCATTGCACAGTCTTCAAGGCTTAATACCTACGTTTTGTGCCTACTTTGGTTGGTCAAAAGGCTACAGAAACAGACAAATGACAATTCTCTAAGACATACAAGCAGCACTTAATGCTCCGGACTTGCATATCATCCAAACTGGTGAAGGAATGTCTCTCATCACAATCCAAACTTTCCAAAAATAACATGGTGGAATTGAGAAGGGTGCCAGGGCAAAATGACATACAAGGCTATGAGAAGGCAGATACTCACAAGAAAATTAAATTTTAACCATTCATTGGGCAAGAACCAATGTGGTGCGTTGCACAACTGGGCCAGGGAAGAGCTATGACAGAGATGGGAAAGTAAATGACTAATCAGGGGACCAAATTCTAAGCTTAGTCCTTGATTAACCTAAACCGACATCAGCTTGAGTTGTTGCTTTCGTAACTGGACATCGCACTTGTAGCAACAGTAGGAGTCTTGGATGGTAACCAAAACTGTCGACTTTATGAACAGGTCCAAGATCCTGTAAGAGTTATCTCTCCAATGATGCAATCTGATGCAGAAGGCTCTTTGGAATCCAGCAACCAGGGGACAAAGAAACAAACTTGGTGGAGGAAATCCTGCCAAGAGTGGCAACAAAAGGTGCACAATAAACACAAGTTTGGTGAGCTAAGAGTTTCCTGCAGTGCAAGACTCCATCAAAAACAGATCTAATCTAATCTACAAGTAAGGCAATCAAGAGTGTGGCGTGTGACAGATTTGTCAACAGTAAACCTAATAGCCACGTTATGTTTGATATATTTGATCCACTTCTCGTAATTTCATTTAAAAACAAAGACAAATTACGGAAAAATTCCGAACAAACTATTTTATAAGAAAGAATGTTCAGCAGAGCTAACCTTAAAAACAGAACCAATTCTGAAGGTTGTAAATACCCCATCATAATACCAGATATAAAACGAAACAATTATTTGATCCTTTTGCCGAGAGAAAGTTTAATGTGTACATAAATATTATAAACGTTTGTTACTTCCATTTTTCTCCATACAAGCGTTTAGCATGGCTTTGTTGACATACAATGGTCAATGATGCAACTAGCATGTCACAGCTTGACTCACTTAGTAACGCTTTATTCCGCACCGAGCGCGAGTATCGAGGGTTTATTGTCCTCTGCAGTGAATTGAGTAACAACTGTGACAATATTGAAGGTTTCCATATCAGCTGATTTCCATAGATACAGATTTACAACGCTCTATATAGTTTGCATCTGTGTAAAACGTGTTTACGTTATTATTAAGTAGGTATTTGAAACTGGCGTGATTCTGTGCGATTGGAATGAACGCTATTTATTCTAATGTAATGTAGTAAGTCTCGGTTGAGAAACTTTAAGATGTACACTTTACTCTGTACAGTCTTGATTATTTAATGCGCTTGTATAACTCCATAGCCTAAACGCATTTTGGCTGTCTACGGATCGCTGCTTAGATACATGGACGCCGTTTGCTGTAATTAAATTTGATATAGTTAACATCAAACGCTGCTTGTATAGATTATACAACATGAATTTTACGTTTCATTATTTGTTCCGCTGAGAGAGATATCTAGTATAAAATGTATTTGAGTAGTAAATGTGAAATAATATTTTATTGTTGGTCAAATATGTTTCATATTCATCGAAGTCTCATTAATTACACTAAAACAATACAGTGGTACAAATTATAAACAGTTACAGACATATACATGTCGTCAACTACAAATATTCTATATTATCTACAAAATCTGTGACTGTCTGACTGTTTGTGACGGAATAATTTGAGAACGGCCAAAAGTATAAAGCTTGAGTTTAAGCTATTAGACGCAGCATTTTTTCGAGAAAGTTTAGGGAAATCCTAATTCGAAAATTCCATTCTTTTAAAAATTTTGACGTCATTAATGACCAAAGACGATTATTTCACCTCTTTTGGGCACGTTTCAGACTATAACTTTAAGAGTTTCAGCTTAAACTGGTAGCCCCTAAATTCAATTTGAGATACTAATTGGATTCCGCCAAGTTTTGGGAAATGGCCAAGTTTGGTTTAGATGTTTTACCGTAACACAAAAAGTGTGCGTTTTTCACTTTTCGGTTTACCAAATTCTTAAACAGCTAAAGCTTTTCAACGGAAGGTTTTAGAAAAAATCTGAGACAACCTTGGCAATTGAAAATTTTATTCTATACAACTTTCATATTTTACATTTGTTTCTCAAACGATATCTAATGGGTCAAACTGTTTGATAGTTTTTGTTGATAGTTTTGTTTAAGATATTTTTTGAAGTAACTTTTGAACAGTTTGTCGGAAAATAACTAGCATCCGGAAGTCTACAATGTTTACTCAAAGTATTTTTCACTCCATTATTCACGTGAGAAAAATTCGCGGGTACATCTATTAAATAACAAAATGAACACAGTTTCTCACAAAACCCTTTTTCAGTTTCACAAAACAAGCAAAAAACACTTTTCGATGACCAAGTCATCAACAGTGTTGGTAGCAGTTACGAACTTATAATTAACAATGTAACCGTGTTTGACTATTCAACTTTTTGGAGGGGGGAGGAACTGTGTTCTGTTTATTACTCATATACTGTTGCTTTCTTGTAAGTTCAGTTTAAATTTAAATTTTACCAAACGTCAGAATGGACGTAATAATCTGAGTCAAACAAAATTATTATTACTTTGCAGATAATTAATAGTATAGAAATCCATATATATTGTTAATTTGAGTGTGTTATTAATGCGCGTGGATTTTTTGTCAGGTTGACAAATAGTTATGTCAACTGTGTTTTTTTAAATATTTGTATTTCAATATTGATAACTTCATTTCCAAATATAATTTGAGCTGTAAGAATCTCCTTCACCTTGTGTAAAGTAGCGAAAACATTCACTTCGTACTAACGTGTTTCAAAGGATGTTTTTTTAACTTGATAAGTTGTGAAGCCTCTTAAATTGTTGTTTTTGTCATATTGAAAGAAATCTACGAAAGAATTTCGTAAAAGTTTTAATTATGTACACATTTCTATTTTTAATGCACTTTTTGAAGGTTTTCAAGCAATAATTTCCACATTTTAAAGTCATATGTATAAAATATAAAGCTTTCTAATTCCCCCTGATTATTTATAAATAGATTCTGAAATACGACTTACGAATACATGTTCCAATGGTCTCGCAGCTTGCGATTCATGGGTGTGTCACTACTAGCCAACCTACAAAAGCGTCTCTGGGACTTACTTTCACACATAGCCTTGGATTGTACTCAGAGAAGGGGAATGGTAAGTGGGTTATTACCAGACACTAAAACTTATCCTTTTAATTCATCATAAATAATAGGGAAAATTTTATGTGTACGTTTACAATACACCGCTCAGCTGATCGAAGATTGTAAGTATTGTTACAGTAATCATATTTCATTAAAACTTCTATATTATATTTCTCAGTGGAATTTCTGTTTTGTTTATAATGTTTTCATAGTTATAGGTTTGAATGAAACTCTCTATTCTTAATGAGCCTTACTAGGACAAGGTAAAAAAACAAGAAAGAACAAACAATCTTTCAACGTGTCATCAACAATAGATAACACATTTTTATATTCTAAACTCATCAGACTAAATCAAAGAGTGTATGCCTAAAACAACAACGTATGAACTCCCATAAAAGCGATTGTACGACGTACGTAAATACATGAGTAGCCTAAGTATCAAAAGAGTATAGCTCATGTGTATCGTTTGCTTTATTTTCTCTACCATGTCTGCATTCTGACGCAGAATTTTTAAGATGAACAAATTAAACAATACAACCACGCGCATGCGCTATTCACACGCTTTCACTATCAAGTTTAGGTGCTATATAGGCTACTTCTTATAAGTTATAATGTCTGAACACTGGTTCTTTTCGTGTAGGAGTTATAACGTAGGCTATAATATGCTGAGGTTAGAACTCGTTGAAAATGTATTTAATTTTACAACCCTTTTTGTTTACTTACTCTGGTTTGTATAAAAACAACTTAGGCCCACATACATAGAACTGTATTTTAAACTGTCGCTAACTGTCCTGATCTATTGGTTTGAATTATTGCTATAGAGATATACAAGTTCGGGCTACTGACGATACAAAATTGTGTGAATTTCAAAGTGAATAATATTATAGTTTTTACTAAATGACAGCGTTTGACATTTTGGGGGTTAAAATCGATTATTTAAGTCAGAAGAACTTGCATCATGATCAAGTCAAAGTCTACATTAAGGACATTTCCGAAGAACGATTAGTACAAAGTGATAAGCAACGAAAATTCACCCAAACATTTTATTATTAAAGAATTGCTGTTGTAAAAATTGTAATGGAGTACAAATATAAACAATACAAATGTACGGATTTGTTTTATCTACTTATTTAAAACTGGTTATAGTGTTTCTGACGTTTATCGAATTAATCTGCCCATGATGGTTCACGGGTGTTACTAGTCAATTCATAAATAGAAAATACAGTAGAAATGAAGCAACCGTAAAAATGAAAAATTATTTGAGTCATAACTTTCGGAGTCTAACGGATCAAAGATACCGCTGCCGACAGATTTCGATACGATAAGCCAATAGTTCCGGTCTCCTTTCACAATGAAAATGCTGTGAAAATAAGCAATTGTCAATGCAAAATAACGAGCTGTATCGATAGTGAATTGACCCGTTGGAGTCACGCTTCGTTATCGTGGTACAAGTATATGCCGAGTAAAAAAACGTCTGGATGTTCAATGAAGTAAAAGCTGCAACATAATAAACTGGCTTTCTAAACGTATAAAGAAATTGTTGAGAAGTGTATTACGTCAGGAAACTTAAAATGTTGCATCTTCCTTTCGTTTAAAGTGATGGGAGTAAGAAAGTGGTCTAATCAGAATTTCGATTGGTACAATATTACATGCAATCTCAGCTATAAAGAAGTCTATTGACTATAATTCATCACATTTGAAATACTTATGATTTTACTAAAACCACTTTAAATAAAAGTTGTATAAACATACAGATTCTATATTTATTTGTTAACATACGAGTAAGTATAAGTCTGAAGGACGCAATAACAAGAGCCCGTGCTAGAATTCTAAAAGAAAGATGTAAGAGTTGTTTATTTTAAGTTGTTTTCACCTGCTTTAGAATGGCAGTACGTTTAGTTATTGGAAAAGTCATCCTTGTTGCCTTGACCATCTGTCATTCTTTGTATGTGTGCAGCATCGTCGCCATAAGGGTAGGGGATGTCTTTAACTTTTTAAAGGGTATAAGTGTGTAATCTTTTCCTTGATTACGATACTTGATTTATACTCTTGAAACGTCATGTATTATAAAATTTGCTAGTCATGTATTAGAACATTTGTTAGTTATGTATTATAACATTTGTTAGTCATGTATTATAACATTTGTTAGTCCTGTATTATAACATTTGTTAGTCATGTATTATAACATTTGTTAGTCATGTATTATAACATTTGTTAGTGATGTATTATAACATTTGTTAGTGATGTATTATAACATTTGTTAGTCATGTATTATAACATTTGTTAGTAATGTATTATAACATTTGTTAGTCGTGTATTATAACATTTGTTAGTCATGTATTATAACATTTGTTAGTGATGTATTATAACAGTTGTTAGTCATGTATTATAACATTTGTTAGTCATGTATTATAACATTTCTTAGTGATGTATTATAACATTTGTTAGTCATGTATTACAACATTTGTTAGTGATGTATTATAACATTTGTTAGTAATGTATTATAACATTTGTTAGTCATGTATTGTAACATTTGTTACTCATGTATTATAACATTTGTTAGTCATGTATTATAACATTTGTTAGTGATGTATTATAACATTTGTTAGTGA
>JAGFPH010001804.1:104301-127530 GCA_018207615.1 Philaenus spumarius | reverse complement strand
GGCTACAAATAAGCCAAATTTTATCAAAATCGTTAGAGCCGTTTTTTTATAAAAAAATAATAACTGATTTTTTGGGGGTTTTTTGGCCAAAAAGGGGTTTGTTTTTCAAAATTGTTCAAAACCCTTTTTCGTGCATCTATACAGGCGTACTGGACATGTCTGGTGCAAATTTGGTTGAAATCGATCGAATAGTTTTCTCTCTAGCTTTGTATACATACAGACATACAGACATACAGACATACAGACATACATACAGACATACAGACATACATACAGACATACAGACAGACATTTTGTAAAAACCACTTTTTTGGACTCAGGGGGTCCCAAAACGGATATTTCCACAAAAATCTCAACTTCGATTTTTTTTGCGATCACTATACTTTCTCTATACTATAGTATAGTGAGAAAGTAAAAATGGGTTTAAAAATGGCAAAGATAAACAAAGGCATTACCTTTCATGAAACAGATGGATTTGGTTAGAGATCGTTTGGTTTGTTCTCTTATATTTATCGACCGTGATATTTGGGGAAAATTCATGATTTTTTAACTAAAATTATCAGAAGTAATACTTTTTTATCAATCTGTATCGAAAATAATTATTTTCGTTAACAGCTGAGAGCAATGAAAGTTATTTTTTCCAAATCTCAAATTTACAACTGGGGAAAACGATCAGCTGATTGTCCATGCCTCTGATTTATTTTTGTGCTTGCTTACCAGGAGCACTAATGTTTATTTGCAATTAATTTGTACTTTGAAATCAACTGGTTTTAAACGGTTAAAAATAAAATTGTCAAAACAAATAGCCAAGTTTTACTTGTAAACAAAGAAAAAACACCTAAACGAATGAATTATTGTTAGCAATAATCAAAATTGCACCATAAACACCAATCTGAACTATTAAATTGTAGGTTTTTATGTTGTTTCTGTGAAACTCATTTATGATTATTTAGAAGATTTTGTTGGTTATAGTACCTAAAATCGTTATTTAAAAGTTTATATTATGAGAAATGTTCTAGTTTTTATTTTGTTTAGGCATATTGTGTTTTTCTTTCTTTTGTTCATCATGGTGAAAATTATCGTTTATAACTCGTACCTAATGTGCTTTTCAGGTGCTTGATTGAATTTCCGTGTAAAACAAGATCGCGCGCCCTAAAGTCACTTTCATATATATAATAATATATGATATATATATATTATTACGAAAATACTACAAAATTTTTTTGGTTATTTATAAAAGCAATAAAACTTTTAAGTAAGTAAAATTTAAATTGTCATCACCCTTTGACCCTCTTAGAACTGGTATGGTTAAAGCTAAAATTGTCCACCCCGTTTTTAGCGTTTTGCAAGCATATTTTTAAAAATTCGCCAAAAATAGTAAATGAACCCCAATCCAAAAGTGTTCGATAGCTTTTTGTAGAAGAAACTTCAAAGAATTCAAATATGCCACTAAAAATTAGTTTATTTTGAAATTGTAAAAGTTATTAGCTCAAGAAACAAAAATGTTCAGTAACGAAAGGAAAAAGTTCAAATTTAGGCCTACATAAAAAGTAGTAAACATTTTTTGTAATTTTTTTCATGAATGTAAAAAAGTTTCGTAATTTAGTTCTAAATAGAACTGTATAAAAACATTTATCAATTTAAATTTTTTTATTTTGAAAAAAACAGTTTTTATGTTCCAAGTACACGACTGGTAACAAACCTAGGCCTAGATTGTAACGTCATTTACTAATATATCCTTTTCCCAAAAATGAAATATTATTATAACAAAGTGTAGAGGATAAATCAAAGAAAAGAACGGTATACTTGTCTTTCCTTAGTTCACAAAAGTGTTTCAGTTATATTTATTTTAATAACAAAATGACATCAATCTTATGAAGAGTCGGCAGTCGGTATGCTACGGACAGCATGCGTCATTTAAACACCGTGGGAACCCACGCGCTAGACGTTCTCACTAGAATGCCCTAATTATGTACTTTCCATTGCTGTCTAGACGAACAAAAAACCGGTTATTTCTGGATTACTTACCACTGTTACAAACTTCAGACTTTGCTCTACAAAATGGTGTAAAGAAATCTGTCAAAACATAAGGCAGTGCCTTCACAATATCCGTTGACAAATGGGCTGTTTCATTGGTTGAGAAACGTCCAATCGCAAGGGTTTACAGTAATTGTTAGGAATATTATAGTGACAAAATTATAGTAATTGTTATTTTATAGTTACATCTGATTGGAAGACACCAACAGAAAGATAAAATCTTGACGAATCCAATGGTATCGTTATAATTGCCAAAGAAATATTAGTTTAGATGGTCTTAAACGTTGAAGAAGTGGAAAATAGCAGTACAATTGTATGGAGATTCGTGCACGGAAAGATCTGTAGACCGATGTGCATATATTTTAAAACGATGATTACGTATGTAAATATACGTTTTACGAAAAAGTTGTAAATACAAAAATTAAAGTTTAATTCATTTGCTTTCCAATGGTGCCAGTTTTATAACGATTGGATGATTTTATGTGGGTTAAATTATCGATATGCAAATATATGTAAATTTTCGCAAATGTGTGAAATTGTTGCGTTCTGCCCCTGAGAGAGGTCCATGCATGGCCTTCTGCCAGTTCCAGGGTTTTAAAGGAAGTGGAAAAGACTGTCGACGAATATTTGTATTTGAAAAAATAAAGGGTTATTTAAAATTAATGATGGTATTGAGATTGAGGGTTTAGCCAGGTATCATAAAAACCCAAACAGTATTGTTCGATAAAAGTTGCACATTGTGAGAAATAAGTAAATTTTAAGAAACGCATAAATCATTCCAATGAAACAAGTGTACCAACTATGATGAACTAAATCATAGCATAAAAAGTAAAATGGAACTACAGTTTAGGCTGCTGCTGATGCTTATGGCCTGTTATTTAGGTACATTTCAGACAGTTACCTGAATGGATATAGGCATAAAACAGTTTTAAATCAACATACATTGCCCATTTCACGGTTACGGTAACGTTACAAGAAATTTTCCAACAAGATGGTGTTGCACCTCGCCGTGCTAATTCAGTCAAGCCGTTATTTAACAACAATATTCATGGGCGATGGATTGGGCTACCCCAGTCTTTAACTGTGGGTGGCTTTTATTTTGGGGTTACTTATTAACTACTTAAGTGTTAATTAAGTGCTAACCCATAGTCTTAACAACTATGAGGAATTGAAAAGCGTTAACGAAGAGGAACTTCTTCTGATACCACAGAGTTTATTTTCAAGAGCGTTAGAGTTGTTAGGAGTTGTTATCAGTGTGTCACTTTGGAAGGGTTTCAGTTTGTTTAAGTTAGTTTTAAAGTAAAATTTTAATTGATTTTTTAGAAGATTTAGTGAATAACAAACGAAATTTGTATCAATAAAAGTGTATTTCCCAAACATAACAAAAACAGTAGTTTACTTAGTTTAGCTAATTTGTTCTTTCAGCCCCTATTTTGTTTCTATTAAGATCAGAGAGTTGTATAATTTTCACAGAACAGTTTTGTGTCTTTATTAAAAATCTGTAAAGTTTCAAAACCATAGTTGGAGGAATGAGCAAGTAATTGGGAAAGTCAAAAGCTTATGCTCCTTCGTGGGTCAAATTGTACATTAATTTGTCAAAAGCGTTTAATCTACTTCTTCGTCACATGTACGAGAGAAATAACTATCATAGGCGCAAACTCAAGTCAACGCATGCTCCTTTTTACGAATATACTCGACTGAATTTCACTGGCGGCAGTTTTCTTACAACATAATATCGATAATTTTGTGTGAAAACTCAATCTGTTCCAAACCCGGAAGATTATGATTCGCCCAAGTATCCATTTAGTCTTTCACGTCGACCAATCATCGTTTTATCCGAGTTATTGAAGCATTGCATGCGAAGCGAGCTCCGCCGCAACGTTTACACAGTACATAAACTTACGTAATAAAATTTAACACAAAATATCAGACAATAAGCCAACAAGCCGTGCAACAAAACATATTAGAAATGTCGTTCAGTTTATTGAAGTAGGACAGTGAATCTCCTTTATTGAATTGAACTAGTTCATTAATTGAATCAGTTCAGTACGTATTTAATGAGAAGTAGTAGTGAGTGATTACCAGTACCTTTGGAGCCTTGAAGCAACAAAGCGACACAGTTCTGACCCGAGTGGTCTTCGCATTTCTTATCTCAGACTGATGTGCATGCACGCAATCGACTAAAAATGGGTATGTGTGATGTATTTATATGCGTTCGCCTG
This sequence comes from Philaenus spumarius, assembly GCA_018207615.1. Lineage (NCBI taxonomy): Eukaryota > Metazoa > Arthropoda > Insecta > Hemiptera > Aphrophoridae > Philaenus > Philaenus spumarius. The sequence goes on along the minus strand of JAGFPH010001804.1, from coordinate 123,271 downwards.
CTTGAAGGTAAAGTTTAAAAAAACTTCAAACAATTAATTTTATACTAATTTAGAATGTGTATAGTAAATAATTATGTTTGAAGTTAAAACACTTACACAACTCATTGATTAAACTCGTTCATATAAAAGACATGTAGGCTATTATATTTTTTTCCTAAAATATAGAAACCGAAAAATATAAACTGTTAAATACATAAATGTAAAAATTTGATTTTCCAGTATATCAAAGTAAATTATGACGTTTGTTTGAAGAACGATAAAATAATCAACTGTACCTTGATTATTATTTTCTTAGTTAAATTACAGTGAAAAAACATAGACCAAGACTGGGAGTTGAACCCGGGACCTTCACGTTTCCGTCGTGATGCTCTGCCATCTGAGCTACCCTGATATCTACCGATATTGGTCGATGTTATCTCACTTGAATGGTTTTTACTGCAATTATTGAATTAACAGATTGAATACCTCGTGTATACGACATTGAAAACAATCTCAATTCTTATTTCGCAGCTTACAGTGGTGATATTATTCTTAATATTATTATTATTTTGTAATTTAATTAAATATCCCTTGCTGAGGAAGTGTGTAAGCGGAAAAAAAATTATTATTTTCTATAAGAATATATACATATTTTACCAGAAACGTTTATTGCTGATTAATTGACGAAAACCTTAAAAACTAAAAATCCCGCAGGTGATAGGTATAGTGTAAATACTTAAAATATTGAGAAAAACATACAACAAAGTGCAGTTTTTCTGTCAGCTCAGTCAACTTGTAAAAATGAGCGTCGTCAAATTTGATAATAACTTAACTATTATATTAATACCAATTAATAATAATTTGATAATAAAGTGGTTGAGTATTTCTTATAAAATTAATTTACTTAGATTCTTTGACTGCAAATTACTTAGAATGTTTTAAAACTCTAACTTTTGAAGAATGATCATTTTACTGGTTATATTAGCGAGTGATGAAAGTCTTTTTAAAATATTGACTAACGAAAATACCAAATTTAGGCATACATAGGAAAATATAACATTTAATAAGCAAACGTACAAAGAATGAAGCTGTTAGCGATATCGATTGTTTATTACGTTAAACTTTTATTTTTTGTATCGGCTCTCACACATGCCCTGGTGGAGACTCTCAAAGAGCCGCGAAAGCATCGGAACAATAAAGTGGCTGCTTTGTTTGCTTTATGGGTAATCTCTCACTGGTGATAACTAATTTAATTCATACCATTGGATGGTTTCCAAACCACAAACTACTGGCATTAACACAATTCAAATAAAACATAAAGTTTACGAGTTAAACTACACAATATTATTACATTACCATTTGTCTATGTTTATACTAAAAGTAGATAAAACACCTTCCACAAAACCCTACAAAAGAAACAATAATTTACAAAAGATTGCAAAATTATTTAAAAAACGAGCTTCCTATCAAAATTGTATTACTTTATCAACAAAATATTCAAAACAATATGAGTTCCTAAATTAAATTTCCTTAAAACCAATCTAATTCGCATACTATTTATAAACTAAAAGCACCCAAACATCCGCAAAATACATATCTCACCTCCCCGTCTACCGCACACAAATACCCACACTAAAACGTATACAAAATATGTGCGCACACATACACACACACACACCAAAACACATCTGTTTCTCCCTCACCCCCGCACGCTGACATTATTAATTAAGTTTATACTTTAAAGTAGAGATCAATGCGATATATTTTAATTAAAAGTTCAAGAACATGATTCACCAAATGATGTACGTCTGAAAACCTAAATGTTTAAATAAAAGTTGTTAGTTAAAGCGTTACGAGCAAAAACCAACCAAGTTATCAAGGTAAGACTTTCATTATAATAATTTAAATTTTAAAAAGAAAAAGTTATTTTCATGTTACCATTCACGTTTTGTAACTAGTAAAAACCACGATTAGAAAGAAAAACTGGTGTTATCATAGAGTTTGTCTTATTATTTTTGTTTGTTGCTATATTTTAAATATTTAGTATTCACTCGGTTGATATTTTCTATTTATTCCTTTAATACATACAAAGGACAATTATTATTCCTCTGAATAAAGTATTTTTAAGTTTCTATGCGCGATAATTTAATCCTGAATTATTTGTAATCTTGGCCTTTTGAAATAAAAGTACATCAGGAAGTCGTTAAACTTGCTCTCATGTCTGTATTTGTTTGCATTTCTTTTTAAACTGCGTAGATTCCTATATATATGTTTGAATGTTGCAACGGATATGGAATGGATATGTTTCTTCACTAATAATAATTTAATAGTTTTATAATAAATAGTGGTACTGTGGAATAATATTCGCCTTCCAAACAATAGAATCTATACAAATAAGCGCCTTTGTCCTAACAAATATAGACCCAACGTAGAGAAAAAACTAAGAAAGAAAGAATACGGAAATTTGAAGGTAATACTTATAGTTTCATAGACGCTCAAAGAGAAAGAATTATTTAGGAAAATTTTTATTTAAAGCAAAATAATAGCGAAAAACCGGTGGCTCCCTACCAGCCCCAAATACCGATGAGACAGCTGATTCATATCAAAGACTTAACAACATAATTGTATGTTAATCGTACACGGAAACAAAAAAACATTTCTTGGATTAATTTTACTTTATTACTATAGCAACCAATTTAGAAAATGTAGAATCACTTAATAATTATGGTTTACAACTAACTTATTTCATAGGTTATGTTAACAAAATAAAAAAAATATATATTTTTTTTTAAATCTACGCAAATCGCTAACTCTATTATAACAACAAATCTATTGTTATAAAATCTATTCAAACATTCATTGTTACATATTATTATCACAGATAAACAGCCGATTTGAAACAAAAGCTTATTAATACCATTTTAGGTTAGCCATGTACTGAACTAACACACATTTCTTGAATGTATTTATTCATTAGCAACTGTAACGTTATTTAAGTTTACCGGCAACATTACTTTCGATTCAAAAAGCATACTCCATATTTCGAGCATAATATAACTGAATATAATCAAATTGCGTTAAACCACCGTTTTCTCCTAACCGAACAGCTGACCTTGGTCTTGCTACACAGTTCAGCTAAATTTAGATCACCGCCCTTGCCCACCTTAATAGCGTCATGCAAAAGTTAAATTAACTATGTAATGTAAATCTTTTAAATAAGAGCATATCTTGTAAATTGTATAGTGTTTAACCGTAATTAATACATGTTTTTAAATTAACTTCAATTCATTCAATAGATCTAAAAGGAAACACTTAGCCAATTTCAAGCAATGACGTCATAAACTCCAGGTATAGTAAAAGCTACCTCAAATTTATTAAAGAGCTGTTCCCAAAACTTTCAAAGAATTTTGAAACCATCATATGTGTATATATAATGTGTCAATATATTAAAATGTCTTTGATTTGAACTTTATTTTACAAAATCTTTTTGAATGTCAAGTTTTTAATTTAAGATTATAGGATAAACTCATTTAACCTGTTAAACTCTTGGTAAAGTGTTGTAATAATGCTTCAGTGTTAATAAAGAGAAAATTTCCATGAAGTCTTGTAAAAGTAATAATTGTAAAATTAATTAGTTTAAATTAGTTTAAAACTAGGTCTTTAAAAACTTAACTATTTTTGACAAGGGGTATAACCAGTTGAAATCGGTAGTTCGAAAGACAAATATGGAAACAGAAAGACTTTATTTTTTAGGCAAATTAGGACCTATAGGGCCTGACGCAAAAATACGTAAATACATCAAAATAAACACTATACACATAAAATAATAAACAAATAAAACAACTATAAAATAATAATCACTTCTAAAACATAATGTACAAAACTGGGGAAACTATATTTATATATATTTACCTAAATTTAAATTATAGTATACAGAAAATAAAATATATACTTACAATCTGAAACACAACCCCACACATTCAAGAATATCCTTCAAAATACTCAAAAACCGCCCGAGCACCCGAAACTACCCAAAATGATCGCAAAAACAACAACCCAAAACCTGATCAATGTCTAATTTCAAACCTTTCCACAGTAAATTCCAAGACATACATGCTGTCACATTGAATGATTTACTTTACACCTCAGTTCTGCCAGAGTAATAATTAAGCTCCTCGTAGCGTGTCAGTTAACATAATAAAAAATAATAATAATAATTTCGAAAAAAACTGTTTTAGAATTGTGTCACTTCGAAAATATTTTAATTGATATTTTGTACAGAATAAACTAAAAATATCCGTAATAAAGCATTGGTATTCAAATTCGTTTACGATGTAGTATTAGGAGAAACTCACGTTTTCTGGCACTCTTTTTTGAAACTGTTATTGTAATTCCCACAGTTAGGTGCATAAAATTGAAATACAACATACTGGAATTCTCAGACTTCAACATATTGGATGAGGCCGCATATGACTTGTTTGACTGGGTTATTGTATGGTTCTGCTTGGGCATGTTAACTATTGTATTGTTGTAAACGGTAATTGTCAATTTTGCTTTATTATTAGAAATGAAAACATATATGGTATCCATATTCGAGATATGGTATCCTGTGCTTTGAACCAAAACATACAAAATTATTTTAAAATATAAGCACAAATATTTTATCTAATCATCTCTGAGGTGGTCCCTTAACCTTCTTTGCTATATATTTTGAGCAATAATTGAATTTATGTATTATTCCAGGTTAAAGCTGACTAAGGACAGGGGCAGTGATACCGTTCGCAATGCAGGTCTGTACTTCTGGCTGTATACAGGTTAGCTATAAGGTAATTTCAGATGAATAATGGTCATTTACCTGTTAGAGTTGAGGTTAGAAATCTTTCATTTAAATTTATGATCTGCTTGTTTCAAGCTGTATACTGGCAATAAAATGGTGACAGCAATTCTTAATTTTACATAGTGTAAATGAAAGAACTATTATTTCGTTGCAAGATATAAACTCTCGGTGTCCAAAAAATCACAGCTTATTCCTAATCATTGAAGAAGTAGGATCTAACTTTGAATACTATTTTGATAAAACTGTACAAAATGACTGCAGTTTTGCTTAGATTAATTTAAATTAATACAATTTTCCCTAGAATCATACCCAGTAATAAAATGTAAAAATAAATAATTTTTCTGTAGTAAAGTTTTACTTCAAAACAAATTTTAAAAATTTTCTATGGTTTTATACCTTAAAATAAAGACATGAAATCTATGTTGCATGTCTTTATGTAATGAATTTGTAAGATGACTCGTTTTAAGTCTAGAATTTTTCATGAACAAATCAAGTTCATACAACTCTAGAGGCGATTTTTGTTTTTAAGAAAAGCCTTATTTATCCATTTAATAACCTTTATTTTAAACAGGAGAATACTTTTTAATTTGAAGAAATTCCTTTAAAATATCGGTGCAAGTCTGACGTGTAGATACCTAAATTATATATTTAACGATTTATGAGAAAACAAAATTGTGAAAAGAGCTATTGATAACTTTGTAAAACTGTTTTCTTTATTAAAAAGAATTATGTACATATAGGAAATTTACTTTCCTTGAAACCAATCACAATTTTTTACATTAAGAAAACAATACTTTATGTTTTAAATTTAAAAAATATAAAGCATTTAACACGATTTTTGTAACAACCAAACTATTGCAAGAACTTATTCCAAAATAATTATTTATTTAGCCAACTCTTGGTTAACAGAAATGTATACTGTCTTCATAAACATGGGTAAATTTATTTGAATACATAAATAAGGCATTAAAAAACAACTCATGTGTGACGTCATAAATGAACAATATTTTGTAATTTATTAGTAAAAGTCCCTCATGACCACAAAAAGAGTAGCTTAAAAGCAATTACCAAATTTTAAATGTATGCAATACATATAACTTAAACTAAGCTTATACTTAAAGAAATTAATTCACAAAACAAAATGCAGTTGAAGTTCAGATAATTTCGGAAAAAACTCATTTGTTCTGAAGTTTATTTTAAAGATAATTTTAGCTAAGGTTGAAAGATAGAAGTCAACATTGTAGAGCTTTACTTGAACATAACTTCAACCAGGAGAAAGGGTTAAATATAAATAAATACCACACAGGCTTAAGTTAATTTGCAGACATAAATTTCGTTTTATATAGTTCCAATCCCTTAGTTCTAGTAACCATGAACTCCGTTTTTACTAACATTTTTAGGTGCTTAAGATGTGTTAGCTATAAATCATGCGGAGTCACGTTTGAAAGGGGGCTATTTAAGAATGTATAAACATATTTTTCAGAATGCTATTTTAATTTATTCCTTTAACTCTAAAATGAATAACGCTTCACTTTGTTTACGAACGTATTGCAGCCGATATAGGTATCGAAAAAGTGTTGGTGTTACTACTATACGTTACATTCAAACTGGAGAGCCATTATTAAATTATGAAATAATAAGTTAGATAGTAATAAGGTAATTTATCTGATATTGACTTTAAGTAAAAACAGTATACTTTTAAAAACTATACTAAAACTATATTTTAGTTGGTATTCTTGAGTGAAGTTTGGGTTTTCTATAGTGTATATATATTTATTTACAACCCTTGCATCCTCCTTTACATTATGGATAACTACCCTAACACAATAAATATATAGTTAATATTTTTACCATGAAACTAGAGAGCTCAAATTTAGCATATTTGTTTATTATGCTATTTAATACACAAAAAAGAAAAGTACTCGCATTTGGATTATTTAAGCCTAAGGGATGAAATAGGCGTAACGAACCATAGATGGTAAAAATAAACAGTTATAATTTCCATAAAGCTAGATTTGACACATTCGATCTGTAAGTGATAAATGGAAAGAGTATTGCACTATCATTATTGTTTAATACATCAGTGGTGAAAATATGGAAATTACTCCTAAAACAATAATAATAATCCCTATACGTATATTGATTAGTATTGGGATTTCCTTGAAGCTAGAATTATAATACACTTATTTCTTAAATGATCAGAAAAATTAAAACATTAATTTTTGTACTTATTTGTTAAGGGATAAAACAGAGCAAATAAGGAATACTCCCAAGTTTTCCAAAGTGTAACAGTTAAAGCTCGATTATCCTAGGAAAGTGAAAATTTAAAATTTGTATGCAATCTACCTTTAAAAAGCTTACAAGTTTTCAAAATTAATCTAGCAGAACTTCAGAACAATTATTAATAATTTACAAACTGTAACCGGTTATATTAGGTATAGCTATTTAAGGATTTTTGTGAATTAAATATTTTCCAATTAAAACAAATTAATTATAAAGATAATAAAGCAAGAGTTCAATCCCAAGTCAAACGCGTGTGGAGGCCAAATGCCCGACACATTAACTAAAGGGAATAAGTGAAGTTAATTTTATTTTGTATTAATATATAGCTCATTGCCATTTACATGCTTGACGTTAAACTTTTGTCAATCACAAAGTTGGAGAATAACAGTTATAATAGAAAATCCGATGTAATGAGGTAAACTTGAAGCTAAATATTTATGATTATTCCACTAGTAGATATCATGTACATGTATAATTTGTATTCTCCCATATGTACACATAGTTACAGTCACAACACAGATGTCACAAGATATCACATCTGTGACACTTTACTACGACTAGAAGCACATGTACATGCAAATGCGAGTTATAATAATATATATAACAGTCGAATATTATATAGTTACTCGAAGCTGGTAATTTTATTAAAGTTGATAACACAAACTTACAATTAGCTGCCAAATAATACTAACACGAAGATCATGCTCGTGGATTGTTATCGAAAATGTAAAGTTTTAAATACTTTAAACTTAACAAAAACCTGCTTATGATTGTGTTTGTTAATTATTTAAAACATTGGGTAAATGTGAATATTCCATGATTCATTTCGAACTAGAACATGTTAACCGTTTTAGGTATATGGTTTTCATGCATTCGTAGTATACTCCACGAATCAGGTTGAATATAATTGTAGAAATAATTGTATATTTGTTATTTTGTTATATTCTTTGTTATTCTAATCTAACCAAGTACACATACTTAAATAACTATCCACACATTTTGTTTCTTTTACTGATATTTTGGCATATTATAACTTCAGGGTTGTGTTTAGAAGTACGCCTAAGCCATGGCGATTCTTTAAAACCTTTGTTATACCTCCCGGTATGTCATACAATAATCACTTGTTTTATAGCTTTTAAAATATCTACCGTTTTAGCCTAAGTTATGAATAATAATATACCTTTATTAAAAACAAAATTCTTTTGCTCTTTAATAAATTAAAATTAATTATTTTCTATATATTAAACTTGTAATAAATATATGTACATTTCTTTATAAGTTTATAGGAGTTAAAGTAGCATCAAGTAAAACTAAAGTCAGGAATTCAAGAAAATTCGACATTAGATTTAGTTAAAAACGCGTTTAACTTTATAAGGTGTCAAATATGTAAAATTTAAAGTGTAAAAGAGAAAAGAATTCAGGGCTTGGAAAATACTGTAAATTATTAACTATTTTAAATGGTGTTTCATATATTCAAGAATATACAGTGTGTCCAGAGTGCATAGGACTGGGTGGATTTCTCGACTTTGAACAAAGGTAGAAACATTTTTAGCTCTCATTTTAAAGGATTATCTATTTTGAATAACTTTTTGTGATTAAATTTTTTAAGTTGTTATAACATCATCCATTTTTTCAATATGACGGCCAAATTTTGTATCAAGTTTTCAGATTTTATAGTGTAATTTCAAAACTTTTTTTATTATTTGCATTTGTTTTATAAACCAAACCGTTTTCGTATAAATTGGATTTAATATTTTTATATTTTTATTTATGAAATGCTGCATCAAATTGACGGTAGAACCTACAAAACAATTCACATTAAAAGGTTGCTAGAAATGACTTATTTTATCAAGCCACACCAATGGTAATTATATTTTAGCTTCTACCTCCATGGTGCTGTATCCTTTCAAAAATCTAAACACCAAATTTCAAATCCAATTTTCATGAGAACTGTTGTGTTATAAAAGAAATGCAAAGAATAAAAATGTAAAAAATTATAATTTAAAAACGTAATACAAAATGGAGATTTCTTTGATAATTTTAAAGTTGGCCGCCATATTGAAAAAACTTAATATTTCATCACAATTAAAAAACCACTAATTTATTCGAAATAGATATGGTTTTAAAATGATATTTTAAACCTTTCTCTAACTTTATTAGAAGTTAGTCGTTAGAAATCTAGTCGTTCCCATACTTTTTTGAGTCACTGTATATATCACAAAACTGATTGCAAAATGCCTGAACGAAAGGTTTAATAAAAGTACAATAAACACTCAAATGTGAGTGATGGAAGTGTGTGTAATGTTAAATTGTTAATCAAGTTATAATTGAATCATAAAAAAGTACCCAAATACGAGAAATGTTTTTAATCTCTCTTATAAGGAGTGTTTGATATTGCGAAATTAAAGATAACTAATGCAAATTATAATAATTGTATTAAGGAAACTTAGTTTGCTAGTTAACAAAAATAATTACTTAGAAACATATTTGATATCGTACAAAGGATCGTTGTCGGGTGAAGACATTAAAGAAAGAAAATTAAAATTTCTCTAAAAGTAACCTTCAAATTGAAAACATACCTTTAATTCCCCTTCGGTTAATAAATGAGAACTTTTCCAAATGTAATTAATTACTTTAATAATTATAAATTTTATAATTAATTATTATTAATAAAATCTGCCATGTGACTTTTGGGGTAAATTGTGATTGAAGTTACTCCAATTTTGTATTTTCTAATATAAAAACACTAATTAGTTTTACTCTCTAATTGAAATATTTAAATTTTACACTAATGAATTCAATGACCTATAAACTAAGGCACTTTAAACCTCTTTTATTGTGGCTATGAAAGAATCAATAATGCAGTTATAGTTTTAAGTGATGCATCTTAGTTAACCATAGTGATAGGGAATTGTATTACGTCTTGTAATGCCAGGAAATTGCGTTTAAAGCTAAGGCTATAAAACGTTGACAACAATATGCTAGGAATTAGTATTTGCGTGTTGAACTTTCATTGGTTATGATAGTTCATTGACAAGCATGTGCTTACATAGTTTGAGATTAACTATATTTATAGTTGTATATCGCGGTATTAGTGCCAATTATAATAATAGAAAGACACAAAACTTCACTTTTCCTTTATATGCCAGGTAATCCAAAAGTATGAGACCCCCTTCCGTAACTTTTATACAACGGAAAGTAGAAAGATGAAAATTGAAGAATGTCTTTGGTTGATTAGTTACTACTTTTACAAACTTTCAAGACCAGCCCTCCTCCTCTCGGAGGGGTCCTGAGGGGAGCAACTGAAACTTTGTAGATGTAAAAACACACTAAATAACAAAAATGTTGATAACAACCAAAGTAAGGTATGACAACCCTAGCTATAATGGAGACCTAAAAACGAATTTACAAAAAATATTATACTCCCTCTGAAAATTTTAATTATTTGAATTAGAAAGATTAAAATTTGCGAATGTCTTTCGATGATTAGTTATTTCTTTTAGACACTTTCAAAACCAGGCCCAATCCCTCGGAGGGATTTTGTGGGAGGCAACTCAAAATGTTTAAATGTAAACATAGGGCATACATTAAATTAATTAATTTGGCAAGTGACTTTGACAACGCCTCAGAACGGCTGATACCAAAAACATGATGCCAATGATCCGACGATGACGATATAACCGTCGAAACTAGCAATCCGATAGCAGCAAATTTTTGGATCTTCTGACAGAAAAAAAAACTAAGATAATAAACCTTTTTTATTATATTTTTTGCATACACAATCTTGGAGTCTAACACATATATATTATGTCTAAATGTAAATATATTGTGAACAGAGACTACACTTAAATATTTGCGGTTATTTTTAATACGTTTAAAGTGTTGAAATTTTGTTATTCAAAACAATATAATTGGTAACAGATTATAAAAGCAATAATTTACCTTATTTGTGTAGAGGGTAAATTTTCGTTACCAACCTATTTATATATGCTTATAAACTGGAAGCATACTGTCTCTATGGAGGTTATAAGTTAGTTCTTTAGGCTATTTTATTTTCAGGGTTTGCTATTTTATTATACAAAACAATGTAATTAATGGGTAACAGATTATAATAAGAAATGTTTACCTTATTTCGTTCGGTAAAGCTTCGCCGCAGTCAACCAGAAGATATGAATTCTGTCGTTCAGGTAGGGGTGTTTCTATTTAACTAAAATATTCTGCCAGGTAAATGACACAATATAGTTTTTTCTTCAGTAGTTCAGTAATTTCTCACGGATGTCACGCAACTTGCATTAATAGTGTTTGTGTGGTGGAAATGTTCAAGTTGGCAACATTGTCAAGATTATGTTAATCGTTTAAGATTTGAAGGCTTTCCGATCGTTTTATACGTCTTAGAGTGGTATTATATTGTTTTTCATTAATTTCTTTTAGTAGAAAACATTTATTAGTTACCTTTATGGTGTCTATGATGTGTTTTTTTTTTCTATGGTGCAAATATAGCAAAAATATCTAAACTAAACCTGTATTTTTTAGTTTTCTTTTTCTCGTAATTTCTATGATATTTATTTCTAGCTAAAATTCTTTTTTTTTATAGTTAGTTTAACGTGTATTTTCAGAATATAAGACACTTTTCTCAATACATCTGGTTACCCTCATCTGCACTATACTACAACATTATTTATTAAGAGTAAGGTTTACTATTTTTTACTGGAAATAATAATATACTTAGATGTTCGTATTGTCCTAATCCCCACTGGTTTCGCAACACGGCTACATCTTCGCAGTATTTAAACAACAGCTAAATCTTTGCAAACCGTTTTGGATGTTTCAATGGTAGCAAACCAACACACAAGTACATTCCGAAATCGATAATAAATAGGTCAGTAAATTTCCATATTGTATGTGTATGCAATAGCTTAGCAATAATCTCTTTTAAGAAAGTAATTATTTATTAGTACATCTCAATAGCTGAAATCCAAGCATGTATAATTTCATACCCAAAGTTCAAAAAATTGTAGGCCCAAATATTGCGTGGTTTATTTACTGCAATAAATTGTAATTCTCTTCAGAAATATTAAATTTCAGTCATCCAAACGCAATTTTAAAATTTATGTTTGCAAATTACAACGAATGCAATAAACCTTTCGCGGAAGTACATTTAAGGTTCAGAACATAAAACATTTACGGTTGCTCAGTTTTACGGCGCGTTCAATGCCGCTGCATTTAGATGCACATGTGATAAATTTGTCCTCTGACTAATAAGGATTTTATTACAGCTAATGTAATATTTTAGAATTTTAGTATTTTCGAGACAGGATGAATATTTTACTAAATAAATATAATTACGGTTTTTCATTTCGATTTTGAAAAAAGTGTATTTATTTTCTCATGCGTGTATAAATTAAACTTATACACAAGGAAAAACAAACGAACTAAAATTAAACTAAACAAACCTGATTGCACTTATATTGACGAATTGTAGAACGAAGTTTGGAATAAATAGTTTTGTAAAAGTCGTTGGGAGATATTGTGGAAGTTTATTGCTTGCTTAGTTATGATAATCCACCCAATATTAAACGCTTTAGCTAAAGATCATCCGGCATACTCAGAATAAAAGCATAAATTTCAAACTGATCTTTCTCATGAAGTTGTAATGTATGCATTATTTTCCCAAAACCAAACAAATCTGTTGTTCCATCCATCGTTTCGAATCGGTAAAAAATATTTGTATGGCAACTAAAATCAGAAAACTACAGTACTGGAACAAAATTCGAAAGGGCGTTGCTTGGAAATAAAAAAGCAATATTATAGACCCATGTGTTAATTCGGATTAAAATGCATAAATATAAAATTTATTACAAACAAGTTGTGGTAAATACTTTTAAATATTTTTTCAATACCAAATTTACAATTCATACTGTAAAACTATTAAATTTTATAACTATGACTTGTAGTAAAAAACTAAAATAATATTCACTTTTTGATTTGTATTTTTTTATTTGAAAATTCATAAACAGTATTAATAAATTTTAAATTCATGATTCATAAAACAGTTTTAGTGTAAAACCATTAAGTTTTATAACTATGACTTGTAGTAAAAAAATTACAAAAATATGGATTTTTCTTTGGGAGATTTTTAATTTTACACTTCTTTCCAGGTATTTTGAAAAGTAATTAATTTCATATTTACCTCACATCTTCATTAGAAAAATCTTCATTACTTTGTGAGTTAAGTTTTTAGTTTTTTGTAAAAACGTTCATCCTCGCCTTCAACTCTTCGCCAAAATAGTACTACCATAGTAGTCATAGTACTAAGAATCCAACTTTAGGTAAGAAATAAACAGAGGCCATTAGGCCTATGTTAAAAATAAATCATACATTTCAGGACCTATCGATCCGGGACTAGCTAAAAATTTCCTGCACTGGCCAAGATGAAACCCAAATGAGCACTTTAACAACATTATCTGAACCAGAATCTCTAAAACAACTTTGTTTGGATAAAAACATAGACGAGTGTTAGATGCTACCAATACATTCAACTGTAGTTTTCTTAGGTACACTTGTTACAGAAACTATGTGATAATGGTGGAAGTAACTTTGTAATATGCCTAAAACAAATTGACAATACAACAGTTTTAGCTGCCAACAAAACAGGAATTTACAAATATAAAAAGTAAAAAAAAAAAAAAAAAAAGTAAAAACAAGGAGGGGAAAACTGTTCGATATAGTGCTGGCATATTTTAGTGCGACCGGACTTGATTGCATTTTTTTGGCTCTACAAAAAAATCATATTTTCATATACACTTTTCTAATGAACCTCTTGAGTTACCAAGCAGAAATTTTTATTGTTGTAAATTAGTCTGTATCCTACAATTTTAACATATTTTCGTTGGCTAAACATTATGTTTTAAGTGTTGAAAAATTCGTTTATATTAAAAACCTTAATTTAGGACATTTTCTAAAAATATCAGTACAAAATTATTTATTTTTAAATTTTCTTTAATGTATAATGTACATTGTTTATAACGTCTAAAGTAAGTGTGTACTAAATTTAAGCTATCCATATTATTACCTTTTTTTTAATGGTGAATAAAGTACTTGATTTATACATGGCAATGTAGGCACTTCAAGGTCCTCTTAAACACACATTATCCACCACGTTATGGTAAGCTGATGTTATGAAACATTTTCACCAACAAAATGTATACTATTTGCTTTAATAATTACAACGCAGGCTGCCCAACTCTTGAGGCCCAATTAAAAGTTTCGAGGTTTGCATAATCCTGGATGGAACTAAAATGTTTAACTTTTAATAACCTTTGTTAATGACCCCAGTTTTATTTACAGTTTAATTTCATAGACGGATATCCGATACAGGGTTTCACAGATACAATAATGGGTTCTAAATTAAATATCGTATAAATATAAATAGGCCTACATGAATTTAAATCAAAATATGTTGAATATTAAGTTAGTAATAAAAATAAATAAAATACAGTTAAAAATACTTAAAAGACATCACATATCGAAAGACAAGTAGATTTATTGCCTACCAGCCCCATTTTAATTTTATACAGGGTGTTCATTTGAAAACTTCAAACTCGTATTAAAAGACTTATAGCCCAAATATCAACATTCTGTAAACGGGAAAGTATAGTATTAATTGGGGGAGTAAAAAAAAATCAAAATGGGGGTGCTCACCCCCATGTCCCTCCTTACCCAAGGTCAACATTTTAAAATGGCAACGTATACTTGTGACATCTTAAATTGAAGCTCGTAAAAATTGGTGTATTTTCGAAGCTAAAAAAAATTTAATCGGCCAAGATGTTTGGTATCAGCAGCCAATAATTTCCATATTTGGAAATTCTTGCCTAACATTTCTAAAATTTTCTCTGATTAAGCCCCTGCACTGTCAGTGATCCCGTTTTTAAAGTCTTGAACACCGGTGGGGACTGGTTGTTTTAAAAATTACTGATTTTAAGTGACCCCACAAAAAAAATATATAAAGGTGTTAGGTCTGGAGACCTTGCCGGCCACTCAATTGATCCTCTTCTATCAATCCAGCCATTGTCGTACAGGAAGAGCATAATGTGCAGGAGCTCCATCTTGTTGAAAATAAAGCTTATCCGCATCTTAATTTAACAGGCCTATTTCATTTACCAGGTTTTCAAGTGTTTCCACAATAAGAGGGTGAATAGTGTTTTCTAGCAAATCTAAGTACAATTCTCCATTGAAGTTTTTTTCAATAAATACAGGTTTACAAAAGTGTCGCCCTACTTTTTTCAGGCCATTGGGATGGTCCATCAACGAATACATGTGGGTTTTGGTCTACCAAAATCGGCAATTGTGTTTATTAACAAAACCGTTAACATTCATCACTGAAGCAAATGTTTTTCAGAACATTATCATTGCCAATAATGAGTGTACACGTTTTTTCACAGAATTCGATCCGACGGTCATAATCATCTTCATTAAGTTCATGACAAACTTGGACTTTGTAAGGATTTGTTAATTTTCAACGCTTTGTGAACGGAACCAACAGATAATCCCGTTTCAACGGCAAGTTGACTAATGGATTTATTAGGGGTTTCAACAACATAATGAATCACTTCAACTTGAAATAATTCGTCTAGAACTCTGTTTCCAGACCTTTTCTTATTATTTACTAAACCACTTACAGTAAATTTTGTAACTAAATCTATGATGTACCTAGTTGACACATTCCTTTGAGGATGTAGTTTGTTGAATGCGTTAGCAGTTCTATTCGCACACTTATTATCTGAGCCATAGATACAAATAATGTCAACTCATTCTTAAACTCATTAATAATGTAAACCATTGTCATTGTGAAGCAAGAGGTACAACACTCACCACTGTCACTGAGCAAATTAAACTGCATTCCCAAATTGCGCGTGGCGACCTTTGGTGTGTTGAAACTAAAAATATGTCCATGGATAGCCACTTACCAAACCAGTCTCCACAAAAACTTTAAATAAGGAAAATAAAATAATGATAAGATACTTACTTGTCCTTATCAATTACAAATACTGATAACAAAATTGGTAATTGTTACGTTAAACAAATATTTTTGGCTTTCTGGCATTATCATTGCATTTAGTAAGTACTGGTGTTTTTTTATTAGCAGTAAGTAGTTGTTAGTAATTGTTGTGTAAGAAATAACATTATTGGCTGCTGCTTCAATTTTTATTCACCAAAATATAGCATTTTTATGAGCTTCAATTTGAGGTGTCACAAAGTATACGTTGCCATTTCAAAATGTTGACTTTGGGTAAGGGAGAGATGGGGGTGAGCACCCCCATTTTGAAAATATATTTTTTTATTTACCCAATTAGTACCATACACTCTCGTTTGCAAAATTTTGATACTTGGGCTATCCCAAGTCTTTATTACGAGTTTGAAATTTTCAAATTAACACCCTGTATACACGCGAATATTTACGTCTAATCTAATTGTCTATTCAATCTCTTATTAATACACTCATCCACCCTATTTGGTTCCACCATCTTTAATGTTTCACATTCATCATTGTAACTCTAATAGATTTGAAGTCGAACATTTAAGAGGAAGTTGATGAAATTATAATAAAATGTATTTTCTTACTATCATTAATTACAATCAAATACAATTTAACTATTTTAAATATTTAGAAATTACTTCCTTTATTTTTATGGTGAGTGTTATAAGAACTGAGCCAAATCAATATGTATTATATAATTAATGCAAGGGTGGTTTGCTAGTTCGTGCCGCTATAACTCCTCCTCCCCCCTCCGCAGCACCACAGGGTTATACAGTATGGTAGTTCTCCATCCCATATCCATGAAGAAGGTTTCGGTTTGTAGCTTCAGGGGTTGGGTTTGGAGTTATTTGGTGTCAAAAGAAAGCACCAATGAAATTCTTATGGAATTCTGTGAATTAACTGGAAATCGAGTGCAGAAGTGACCAAGACTGGCCAGAGTGTTCCTGAATGTTCTAGGAGCTAACAAAATGTTCCTAGAACGTCCGAGAATACTCGTGAATGTTCTAGAATGATCAAGAAGGTTGCAGAATGTTCCAGAATGTTATAGAATCTTTTAGCCGGTTCTGGACCTTCGAGGGAACAAACAAATTATTAGTTTTATTATCTTTATATGTATCTGGGCAGTACTATTGATATAAATTAAACCAGTAAGATCCTGTGGAATATCCCGTGAAGATTAATTTGATACACATGTAGCCCACATATGAGAAAATAATAACTTCAACATATTAAATTCAATGTGTTAGAGAACTATGTAGGCTATATAACTTGTTTGAGATTAGAAGCAGTAGAAAATTTAAATTTAAACCGAACAACTTTTGGATAAGGTAAAAAAAAATATACTAACCCGCTATACGCGTCTTAAAGCAAAGCAAGACGTTTTTGATTTCTACAATGATTTGTTTTCTTCGCGTACAATAAAAACCATAATTTTAATGTATCTGCTGATCGTAAAAGATGAAGAACTCGACAAAGAAAATAGGCAGTGGTAAATTCTAATGGTTAAATTCAATAGCTGTATGGATTTAGTCACGTCAAGCTACATATGAAATGATCAACTTCCTAATTTTTTAAGTTGTGTTAACTTAGATTAAGGTCGTAAGAAAACTCCGCTCTTATAGAAGTTGATTTTTACATTTTACAAGACAAGTGTTTCAGCTTATACTACAAACAGTCTTTAGAACTTCATACATTTTTCAGGGTCAATATATTATGCTGTTTAAATAAAGGAAAATAATGATGGCGCTTGTTCTAGAAAATTAGAAGCTAAATATTATGTTGTTGCAATTCAAGCTATTAATAAAACATAGTAGTTACCGATATTATTTAATTATCATAAGTACAAACATATATCTTCACAGATATAATTTATGTGTATTTATATTTTTAATTTACTGTCTCAAACATTAGATTGTTTATGCGGAATAAAATTGAGTTATATTCAACGCATATTTAATAGCTATGAACTTATATTGTATTTTTTTAGTAATGTATAAACACATTTTAAATCGCCGTTTAAGTCCCCTACATCGCCGCTTATATTGTACTTCTCTATGACATTATATATAGTGAACTTAAATTTTAAGAGATGCAAAGCTCGTTTAAAAAAGAAGTGACAGGAAATTGTGCTACGTCATATAAAACCAGGAAATTACATTTGCCGCCAAGGGTGCGTAACATTTACGATCGAACGTTGAATTTCCACTGCATGATAGCAAAGTTTTGTTTAACATTCCAGTAAATTATATTATGGGTTTTTAATAGTAAACTGCACTCTTAATTTTGTTAATTGTTAAGACAGAGGGAGGAGGGACTTTAAAGTATTTCGTAGTGAAAGGTTGATTCTGTGAGACTCGGATTTCCATAACAGCTATAATCTTCAAAGTTCTTGGACAACGGATTGATAAAACATTACAAATAAAACGTCATCACCGATATCTCTTACATGACTCAGGGCGAAGTAATAGATAATCAAATATAGAAGTATCGGTTTCGTGGAGCGGTTTAAATAATGGTTTTAATACCAGTATTGTTAGAGGTACGTCATAGTATTCGTCACCGATATTTCATATCTGTTACATGACTCTAGGCGAAGTACGGTTTCGTGCAGCGGTTTAAATTTTTAGTATCAGTACTGTTAGAGGTACGTCATAGTATTCGTAACGGATATTTCCTATCTGTTACGTGACTTTAGGCGAAGTACGGTTTTGTGCAGCGGTTTACATGTTTAGTATCAGTATTGTTAGTACGTCATAGTATTCGTCACGGATATTTCCTATCTGTTAGCTGTTACATGATTCTAGGCGAAGTATTGTTTCGTGCAGCGGTTTAAA
>JAGFPH010001804.1:63759-104041 GCA_018207615.1 Philaenus spumarius | reverse complement strand
CTACAACACATTCGGGGCTTCTATCCGCTATTTACGAAACTACTACAGTAGATTATTTTGTTTCAGTAGTCGTTTACTTGTCAGTGAATGCAGATAGCAAAGTCCACAACAATAGTTTCTACCGTCAACTGTAAAGTGCGCAAAAGGATCTTCACCTGCTAAAATTAATAAGGAGTTGTGCCTTGTGTAGGTGGTATCGAGACTTTAAATCATCATTTTCTTCGAAGGTATGACAGGTACTTTGTGAAATCGGGGCCATTGCCTATCTTGGTGTTTGCGTGTTCGGTTTCCACCTGGCTTGGAATCAAATTTTCAAAAATAACACCATCTTGCCATCATTGGCGTGTTGGGGGTGATTAAGTATGGAGTATTTATTTTCAGCGTTTTTTTCAAAACAACTTCATCACCATACGAATGCTGCAGAACGCGCCATTGCAATTATGATCCCATTGTTAGGATACCGTAAATTACGTTTGCGGCCGTAAATCTTTCTAGGCGTTTGTCTGTTTTGATTAGGTCCAAAATAAAAATCAAAGTAAACAAAATATAAATCGTAAATGTTAGGAAATGTTTAAGTTGTGTGTAGGTTAAATATGCTTTTATCTTACAATTTTGTCAGATAAAGATTCGCGGATTTTGTTATTGAGATATTTAATCGTGACGAACTTCAAATGCAATAAGAAAAACTGCGTCAAATATAGTGGACTAAGAAAAACGTATTAACCTGAAATCAATTATTTATTTTGGCATTCAGTACCTTACACGATAGTTTTATTTTCAGTGAAATCAGTTTTGTTACACCTAATCAATTGTGCATACTTTCTACTTAATTTTTCGTAGCAAGATCATATTTTTATTTATCTTTTGTAATAATTTGATATGCTAATTGTCAACAGGATTTGAAAAAATACGTGGTATTACAAAATGTTACATTTTTATTTTACACTGTACAAAATATTAACTGCAAAAATACAAAAATAATTACAAAGGTGCGGCACTTTAGTTGTAGTTGAGGGTGCATTCTTGTAGTGTTAATGGTTTTTTGATAGTCCGCAGAGATTATACCTTAATCACCGAACTCACCACCAGCCACCTGAAAATGAAAATTAGTTTTTAGTTTCAGAAACATTTAAAACGTTTTTGTTTTTTTAATATTTTAATACAATGTTTTTTACATATAATTTACGTAGACAGATTTCGTTACAGTATTGGTCAATAACAGACCTGGCAGATTTTTTTATATCTATACTACAAACAAATTTATTTGTTTAATAAAATAGTTATTAAGTACTTTATTAACGGATTTATTAATTACATGTGGGGGAAAGGCATAAGTAATAAGGATTTAAAATTAATTTCGAAAGATCATAAAGAGAAAACATGTATACACTTAGAAACTGGTCAAGCGCCGAGAGTTCCTACTTTATAAACTTGTATGTATAATTTGTCTGTGTTTGTTATATTTATACAACCAGGGCTTTGCTCGCAGATACGAATAAATTAATCATTAAAGAAATATCGGGTAAATATTGAAAGTTCAAAAGCAACCAGTAAGATCTAATATTATGTAAAATTCCTGACAACAGCTTTGAAAACAGATAATTTAATCTGTGGTCAGACAACACAGTTTCATCAATAGGCCTGTAGATTATTTTTATCCATTTGTTGTTATTATTTAATATTTACTTTCTACAAATTGTATGCGCAAAGTTTTGTTCTCAATCCAAATAATATGAAACTTTTCAGTGCTACTTAATATTAAAACTCTGACCTTACAAGGTACATAGTAATGCCAATATGAAGTTCGATTTCAGTTTCGTACAACGGCCTTTAATATTGTGTGGTAAAATGATAAAATAAACATATAAACAAAACCGTTTATGCAGATTCATTTTAAAGTTGTAATTTCCAGAAAAATACTGGAAAATGGAATTACAAGTTGAGAGCTCTGCAAACAAACTATGTCGCTTTACTTAACAATTTTAACTTAGTTCTAGCAGCTATATACACTATTCTATTCTAAAGTGGAAACTGTTTAATGTATTTACTTACAGTGAGGCTTTCATTTTATAAAATGTTCATAAGTAGTTATTATAAATCCACAGATGAGTTGATAGGAATTTTTTAATAAAATAATAGTTTAATATGAGTAAAGAACTTATTTAAACTCACGTTTATTCAATTTATTATATTTACAGAGTATATCGCAATGACATTTTTGTATTATTATAAAGCATGTTAACTCTTAATAGGGTGATAAAAAGTCTGGTAAGTGCTAGATTTCTCGGCTTCTAACAAAGATAGAAATATCATTTTAAAGCCATGTCTGCTTTTTATAATTTAGTGGTTTTAAAATTGTGTTACTGCAGATATCGGCCCTAGGAACTTTTACATTTTGCACATTTGAAGCCTATAATTTGAGGAAGGCGTGCTCATAAAGTCAATATTTGCTAACACCCCTAAAATATCAAGTTAACGTTCAAAATGTTTAGGATAACGTTGGGTTGGCGACTAAAATTTCACAAAATTGTTAGAATATGCCCCAAAATTTTACCAAGATTTAGTAGGTTATCCAATAAATTTTTAGCAGATATTTAGGTAAACCATCTACTTTTTACTGGATTTTGAATTTACCCACAAAATTATGAACCTAATCTTCAGATTAACCACAAAGTGTTTATCACACCTTTAGGTTAACCACCTAACTTTTACTCTATTTCATACTTAGGTAAGGTTGGGTTAGGTTAGGTTACACCCACCACTTTAGGTTTGGAGTTAAGAGTCACATGACTTTAACCTTAAGTTGTCCTAAATATTTTAGACGGTATCCTGAAATAATAATGTGTTAACCCAATAGTAATTAACTCTACTCGTTTTCCCCTTAAGTAACGCACTAACATGCTGCGTGTTTTCAAGCATTTTTTAAACTGAACAGTTTCGGGACGGCTGACGACGTGGAACAATGGGGCCGTATGAGTCACACCGCACTACTCCGTAATATTCTTGTCCAAAGAAAGGTGCACATTAGATGTAGCCTAACCAATAGACTCTTAACATAGTTACGATCCAAAGTCTTCTAAAAGATGGAGATACCATTTATTCATTAAAGCAGTATTGTTAATGATGAAATATAATAGTGGCTAGTTATTTCTATTAATAAAAGTCTGCTATACAATAGACAGGTAAACTACAAAATGTTCTCTATTATCCTCAAGACACGTCACCAGTCAGTCATAAATGGTAGAACTATTTCTCAGCTGATTTAACAAGCGTGGAACAATTCCGCATAGTTTCGTCCTTCATAATAGCAATCAGGTGACAATGGAGTGAATTGTTCACATCTGATAGAAAGAGGGAAAGTGCGAGTGAAACTAATGCAGACAGGAAACTGAGATACCGTCTTTTGAGGTTTCATTTAATTCAAGTGCAAAAACTTTTCTAAAACCAGTGGTGTCAAACTGGTTATGTAATACTATGCTTACATTGAAGTATAGGGAAGTAGTTCATAATATATAATCAGGATGTCTGAGCCCATTGGGGACCATGGAGCTAAACCGGAGGGGATGAGGAAAAAGGATCTTGCTAAAGGGGATCTGAGGAAATTTTTACCTCCTCCAGAAACCTTTAAAATTTGGGAAGCCAAATTGCTGTATAGACGAAATATTAACCGTCACATGTCATTTGTGACATATTTTTAAAATTAAAACAATCCTCTAGGTTATCAAACTCGAAAATGCTTTAAAATCGCATTAAATTGTATTACAGTTTTATACTTTTGAACAAAGATCTCCTTGGCTATCAAACTCTAGGTTGTACAAAAAAATCTCGAAACTCGTTATAAAATTTCAAATTTCCTTTTATTAATCTTAATAAGATTTGAAAACTAATTTAACTTTAGGATCAATTTGATCACCGGAAATTCTTTTGTTACTCCCCAAATAGTATTTAGTAGCTATGGGAACACCGGTTTTACACATTAACAGTCAACCAAACAAAGCGAACTCACACTATTAGAAGATTGCTGGTTTTGAATTTGGTAGAAAACTGTTTTGAGAGAAAGGGTCACCCTCTCATTCCTCTTTTATGTAAGTTAAAAATGCTCATCTTTGAATAATTTGTAAAATAAAACGGTACCGTACATAACTTTTTTTAAATATTCTAATTGTAAACAAGTTCTGTTGATACTAACTTTTAAATATTTGCCTTAAAATAAAACACATAAATTATGCATGTACATTTTTCCCTTCAATTCCCTGAGAGCTAAGGGGACCTCACATCAAAGCTAAGTAAATTAACGCGTGTCTACGTTCTATTATCAGGTCATAGTCCTCGGTCTGCCACCATCTATGTGTGTTTACTTGTGTGAATTTGCTGTGTTTAAGCGTGTTTTGTTTTCTATGTTTACTTTTCAGTCTCGGTCCTTAGATGCGCAACGTTAGTTTTCTTATAGTCATTAGTAGGAGTTTTACTTTTATTTTATTATTATAGCTTTCACATAGACCTAAAACTCAAAACTTATCTTCCTGTCACTTGATAACATTAGTTGATGCATAATCCCACAACGTCATCCACACATAAAAAATGATGTTAAATGTCCTGATATCTACCAATTATTACTAATATAAGTCTAGTAGAGTCTGATTAATTATGTTTAATAATATTGTATAAAATATAGCTTCATTAATTACCTCCTCCGCCTCCACTGCTCCACCCACTGTTACTGCCCGTCCATCCACTTCCACCCCCACTGCTCCATCCTCCACCTCCGCCTCCGCTCTTCCACCCACCTCCGCCTCCGCCGTATCCGCCGCCTCCATATCCACCTCCCCCGTGACCACCACCTCCGCCGCCACCTCCTCCTAGATAGATAATCTTAATGATGGCAGGTTGACCTCCGCCATATCCGCCCCCTCCTCCATATCCGCCACCTCCTCCATATCCACCTCCTCCTCCTCCACTTTTCCATCCTCCTCCTCCGCCTCCACTCTTCCATCCACCACCGCCTCCTCCACTCTTCCATCCACCACCTCCGCCTCCATATCCACCACTGCCACCACCACTCCAGCCACCTCCTCCACTTTTCCAGCCACCGCCTCCTCCTCCTCCTCCATATCCTCCACCACCACCACTCCAGCCACTACTAATGAAGCCTGAAACAAACGAAAGAATATTGTTTCATAATATTTACGGCAGAGTTTTGAATACAACAATTCATTTTTAATATGTAACTGAACCTCTTCTTCACTAAATAAAATTCGAATACGATTTTAAGAATTAAAATAACCAAATATAGCAAGCATTTCCTTCTCAACTTACTTCAACATTATGTATAAAACTTTCTTTACATGATATGTAGTTGGGCAACTAATTAATTAACAAACTAACGAATGTTTCGTTTGAATATAATGATTTGCTATATTTTATAAACTGTTACACGAATAGAAGGTTTTTATGTAGTCTAAAGAAATTTTATCAAGTTTCTTAAAAATGTTATTTTATTTCTAAAATGTTAACCTAAATTATTAGTATGGTTCATGAACGGAGCAATTATGTTTTATTTGTTTCCATAACTCTAAATGTGTATCATATTTCATTACTAAATATGTATAAACATTACAGATTGTATATTTCAAATTTATTTTGATCGAAGTCCGAAGGTTACCCCTTAAAAACTATTCCCTTTTCTCAGGTCCATAGAGGCAGAATCGTCAACTAAAAATGTGTGAATGAGATTCTGTAATGAGATGCGATAATTGAGTGGTCACATGGGTCACGTTATACTTATCGTTGTAAAATCCTAGTTTGTTACAAATAATCGAATATTTACAATAATCGCTATTAAAATTGTAAATAAAAATATGTCAAAAATGTAAGTTTTTAAAATTTGTTAATTTTTTATCGAATGGTAGTACTTTCAAAACTTCATTAGTTGTATTGCAAGTTAATTGTTGCCTAAGCTTTGTTATATTTTCTATGTGTGTACTAAATAGTACACAAGTACTGTAGATAAATATCAAGTTAAGAACTTCAATATGCATTACAACTGTTATAACTTACATATAATAAAATCTGTTATAAAAAATAATAATAAATGTCTATTTGGTTCTAGGTTCATTCTGAGTGTTTTAAACTAGTACCAAAATAAATATTGCATAGGAAAAGAATTTTTTTCATAACTTGGTTTATGATAACACAATTTGTATTTAAGTTGAACAATCTGTTTTTAAAATAAAAATCCACAAGTGAAAAAACCAAATGGCTGCTGAGTGAAAAACTAGATACTTTGGGACATGGATTGGTAGAGAGTTGTGACATGGAATGTTAGTTTTAAATGTGTTTTTTGTGCTATCATTTATTATACCTCTAACCCTGTTTTAAAATGAAAAATTTGTGTAAAATTTGTCTAGTTGAATCAATAAAATGATAATATTAACACAATTTAGATTAGTAATTTGATCAAAACACGCCATTTTTACAAATTAATTTATAATTTCTTTTTACATCTATACGTCCAAAAGACAAGTTGAGAAACACTGTTACAGGGATGATATTTGTTCATACTGTTTACATTTAGAAGCATTTAGTACACAAGAAGCATACAGTAATTATTTGAGTTGCCACAATACATTTAAGTGAACAAACACAAATAGTGCACATAACAATTAGATATGACATCTATACATATAAGAAAATCGTGTGTGCCTGTCTTTTTGTGACGGCATCAACTTTACTGAGAACAGCTGAACGTAATAAAGCTTGTCATTAGACGCAGAATTTCTTCGGAAAGGTTTAGGAGAAATTCGCATTCGTTTCTTTAAACTGATAGACTGGTAGCAAATTGAGATACTCATTGGTTTCAGCTTGCCGAGTTCTGTAGGGTACATAGTTTAGAAGTTGTAGTTAAAAAACGTATTTTAAAACATAAATGTAGTTTTGCTTTAAGGTATTTTCTGCAGTAACTTTTGAACCGTTTGTCGAAAATAAGTAGCTTGGGGAAGCAAATTGCGTGCGTAAATAATCAGCTAGGATTTGTTATTGCACGTAGACAAAGTCTCGGGTACGGCTGTTTTTTAATATGTTCACAAAATGAGAGTTAAAGTGAAAATGTTTTAGTTCGAAATCAATCCAGTAGTTAAACTGTGTATATTATACTATCAGATATCAGGACTATTAAAACATCTGACATTTGAAAACTCCGCCGACCTCTCAAGAATTATCTTCACTGGTACTCCGCATTTCCTAGTATTACAATTAATCACAGATCTTAACGTGATAGGTAGTAAGACAACTTTCACTATTTTATGAAACCTGTATAGACTATCAAATCAGAGTTGACCCGATTCGTGACCGCGATTTGACCTTTTCGCTAGAACGGGACTCGATTCTCTAACTGACCTAACAATTTAGTCTTCAAACCATAACGTTATTCCAAGCCCTTAAATCTAAGTTTTTCAAAGATCATGTTTAAAATGGCAATTTACAAGTATGGGTTTCTATTGATTGTAAAGAGAAATGTGCTTATTCTCAATAGAATAAGATTATTTACCACAATTTAAACCAATTGAAATATACTTTTTTATTTTGGAAGTGTACGCATTTTGGTTCGATGTGTACTAGCCACTGTTTAGAAGGTAGGGTTCTTGTTTTAAATATACAATATCCAATAATATACAGTATCCAATAATATACAGTAATACATGTATATCTCTAGACCGGCTAAACTGATTATGTTGAAATTTTGCACCTTACTACTTGTTCGTCAACGTGAAGATCTAGTACGACTTCCAATTAATTTCAATCGTCAGTTTCAAAATTGTGACCATTTAAACATTTTAAATGAGAATAACAAAAACTATAAATATTTATTAAAAAATTAAAGAGTAATTTGTTGTAGACTTTTCAATCGAATGATTTAGGTGTCAAACCTAGTGCATAAAGGGTAGCAGTAAAGCTGCGTAAAATAGTTTAATTCGTGTGATAGCAACAATGCGTAGTCTAGGCAAGACCAATTACACTTTTGACAGTTTAAACCGATAGGAAATGAATCCGTTCTAAAACATGTACACTTGACGTTTAAATGATCGCCATTTTAAAAGAATTTATCGGAACAACTTGATTACATTTTTTTCAAAGAGGCCTTTCATTGATAAGTAACGTACACAATGTCAACTCAATAAGTTAAATATTGCTAGAAATATAAATTACAGAACCACCATGTGTAATGTCATGAACTTAAATATCCTTCGTCTTGCGTATTTTAGTTTATCTTTTACTTTTCTTTAACGGTTTAGGAAATGTAAGATATAAAATACATACAAATGGCAGTTTAAAAAAATACTTTAGGCCTATTCCGTTGAAACACTATTTAGACATAATGATGTTGAAACATATACAATGTTCAAACGAGTACAAGTTTCACAAAAAAAAAAAAAAAAACGGATGAGTAGTTTTCTAGTTGAATCGTAATAAACAAACTTGGATCTATAAAGCCCCCAGGGCTATCATCCATGGTATTTATCCGAATTACAACCGGGAATCTTAAACTACGCTAACACCCTCAATAGTGTACTTATAGTACAAGTGATCTTATATGGGCGATCCTTTCATTGAATGCATTGAAGAAATATATTTTGTTTACATGTTTGCTTATATTCCTGTTTTGAATACGAAAAACCATTAGAAACTTCAACGAGATATTGTACATTGTTGCTACGTGATAATTAGGTGAGAACAATATTTCAATTACAAAGAAAGTGAACATGGGAATTGGTGCAATGAATCTCTACCGGTTCTGGAAATGGGGGAGGGGAATTTACAGAAGTGGATTACAAAAATAACCATTAAAATTATCGCGGAAGTCGAGAAAGTTAATTGTTGCACAAGTCGCTAGGTGCCATGAGAAGGGTCAGCGAGGCGCTAATAACGAAGAGGGAAAGTCGTACTACGGTTAAGTTATACACTTTAAGTTGGTATTTACATTTGAAAAGTGAATTTTATGGTTAAATAGTTGAGTTGATGGAACATAGTCTATGCATTTTGTCACTGAGGATCTATACTTTCACATATATAATGTACTATTTGAGACTTCTTTTATCCCAGATCTTTTGGGAAGCACTTTTTCAACTAGGGGTGAATTTAATTTTCAAACATTTGAATTTTGTTAACAATAATAAAAAATAACACAAAGTCTCACACACATCCGTTTAGTAATCAAACACATTTCAAAGACAAAGTCATCATCCTCGCTGATAAACGAGCTAAAACTTACAAATTATAACTGAGTTGTATAACAGCTGCTTTAAAAGCGGGTGTACGTGAGTATAACATATTATAAATCATTATCATGGTAGTGTAAAATAACTAATATTTTGAAGACATATTATGTTACGTCATTGAGCAGCTGTCAACAATAAACCCCACTTCAGACATATAACAGCTGATTTCGCACATCATATAATATGTAATACTTCAACAAAACTTAACCTAAATTATACTTTCTGGTTACGTTTAAAAGTTTACAACTTCAATCAAAACGAACGTCTTATAATGTTGGTTGTTTTTGTATATGAGTTATAAAAGTAATGTAGGCTATAATTATTCTATATTATAATTTTAATATATTATTGTTACTGTTATATTATTATTGGCTTTGAGTTTCCATCTGAAGAACGAAATAAACAAAATATATTTATATATATATATATATTTAAAACATACATTTTCAACGACTTCTAAACTATAACAAGTCATATATAGCATACATTATAGTTCTATAACGCATCAAACTTAATATTTTGAATTTACATTTTGTTCATGTTTATCGTATTACACTGCACTCGATCTTTCTCCCGATCTTACTGGTATATAATTATTTGTCATTTATAATTTCTTAGTAGTAGCTCATGAATTCACCGAGAATGACGACTTTGTCGTTGAAACTAGCTTAATTACTAAACGTATGTGTGTTTTGCTGTTGTTATTATTCTTTTATAATTTTTTTTTACTCTTCAGCTCAAAATTTAATAAAATTAGGACTTAAGTAATACATTTCTTATTTTATCTATTTATTCAATTTTTTTTTTTAACTTTATCGTGGAATAAAAGACTACAGAAAATAAACTTTATTTTCAAGACTTCTTATCATCACTAACCCAAAAAATGCTACCAACTGAATAAAGGTTATGTATTTACTATTTTCTATGAGATATATTATGTTGGTAAATTAGAAGAACTAACCAAACAATTAGTCTATGTGCATTATTTGTTGTGTTAAATTGTTTTCTTTATTTAAACTGTTTTGACAAAGAAATAATAAATATATTTCCTTGATTTTACTTGTGTATAATATAATAATATGTTTGTACTATTGTTAAATAAATAAAATGATCAGTGTATTTAACACTAGGTGCTCCGCCCCTGCTTTTTTCCCTCAGTACAGTATGTAGGCCTATTATCTGATATATTCATTGAAATTACGATTGATTAGATAAGAGGCACTTGGATTGGGGTAGCGTGGTGGGGACAAAGCCGCTTTTATATATATATAAAATCATTAAGGACCTCGTGTAGGAAACCTTACCTGATGATTACTTTTCTTGTGTAAACTATACCACTAGTTACTGTTTTAAAAACATAAGGACCAATTTAGTATGATCTTGTAAGTGGTGTATATTCTATAAAATGGGCATCGTTAGTTGGAAAATGTAGTTGGAAAATGAGCCTTAAAAAGCATAATAACCATTTTAGAAAAAAATAGAATACATTTATTGCAACAACTAAAATTTACAAGTTTACATTAGGTAACCCCAACTAGTTAAAACCCTAATTACTGGGGAGCTATTTGTACATAATAAGCCCGTTCCTAATTATTATAGTATCATTAACAAAACAAAACAACCAAATGAATGTTTGAACATATTATATTACTAAAATAAGTACTAAAATAATATACTAACTTATTATACCTAACTGCTGAGACCCACTAAAACTTGAAAACCCATAATTTTAAAGCTGGTTCAATATAGCAAAAGTAGCTTTACAAAATTTAGACTTACCCCAAGAACCATCTACCTTATAAGGTACCATACTATATAGACGAGTACAGTGGCTATGACGAATGAACATTGGTTCTAATGAGGACCTGGTAAAGTGGTGTTTTGATTCTTCCCCCGTAAGGTGGAATATGTTATCATATTTTTTTGTCTTAAGCTCTCAGGACCTTGAATTCTGCCCCACGTAACTTATCTCAAGAAACATAATTGCAACAAATTTCTCCGAATCGCCACAGTTTTATTTCAATATTACCATTGAAATATGTTTTAAATATCAATTGCTTATTTTCATAACGTCTGCACCACGAACACATTAAAGTAGTATTTAGCACATTATATTGACTTAAATATTCGTACAATTAATTGAAAGAAAGATATAAGTGTGGCACGCCTGATGATGCTTTCTGTTAAGGCGAAACAGCTGTAGCAACAATTAAAAGAAAAAGGAAAACCTGAAATACTTTAGATGAACTATAAATAAAATATTCTACTTCTTTTTGTTACAATAAAATCATTACATTTTTCTTAAAGTTGAAAATATTACTGGACGAGTATGAGAGATGTTCTCAGGAGATATTACTGGACGAGTATGAGAGATGTTCTCAGAAGATATTACTGGACGTTATGTGTTAAACAATCATGTGTATTGTATTTTTATATGAAATCAAACAGATCTGACAACATATAAATATAAGAAAAAAAATATATCTAAAGTAGAGCTTGAGCGTTAACTTGGACTCTTATAATACTAAGTATTTGCATGGTTTGAGACAGATGACAACGGAATATTGCTTTTCAAGATGTAATATGCACCGACTTGTGACTTACGACATATCGATGACGTAATATACCTAGAATATATCTCACAAGCCCTTTTATTTAGGCCTAAAGTCATAAATTGTATGTTAACCTTAGTTGTGAGGTAAAATTGTATATACCGACTTGTGGCAACAATAATCAATTATACCTAGGCTAGAAAACTCGTCCCCCCTTTAAACCGGGTATTGTAATAATGTTTAAAATTATAAATAAAAACGATACATTTAGTTTTACTAACAACAAAATAATACATTTTATTCCATATACCGTTCAGTTCTAATTCCACCTGAAGGTGTTAGAAATTAGAATTAATTAGTCTATGATATGAAATCTTCCACTTTTCTCCATTTTATTTTAATAGTTGTTTTGTTATATTCATCTTTTTTTCAAGACAACATTTTGCTAAAGAACGTCTTTTTATGACTAGAACAGAATTTACCAAAACATTTGCTAAAGTAAGGCAGTGAAAGTAACACCTTATACACAAACCATATAATTTATAAATACTATAATAATGTACATTCAACGGTGATTCACTTACCAGAATGGACTTCGCTCAAAGCTACTAACAAAAGTGCAGACACACACAAAACCTTAAACAAAATTAAAACGGAAATATAGATTTAACGTTTATTGATACACCTTACACTATTTGTTTATTGTAATTAACTAATACCAATTAAAAAACTGACTTATGCACGTCAGGATGTTACGTCCAAAGTCCTAAACAGTAATGAAGTTTACAAATTATTGATTTGTTTTGGTCTTATTGGGTGTGTAAGGTAATAACGGACGTCAGGAAAAATCCGTTTTCCTTATTATTATTGTTCTTTTTCAAATTTGATTTTACTTTTTTTGTAGTTAAATGATCAAATGATATTAATTCAAATGTATAAATTTCAAAAACAGTACTAAAAATAAAATCATTAGTTTTGCATATTTCATTTCAAAATAGTTTAAAATACGTTTCAAACATTTTGCCAAACAAGACCTAGAGTATACTGAGTTGAGTAACAGGATACCTTAATCAGCTTTTTTATCTGTTCTGTAGAACTGGTTGCTATAGTAATACAAATCGGCATATTTAATCCTAGTAAAACTATCAAAACCAATTTTCGATGAATTGCGTAAATTCGACAGAACTTCGGGAAGAACTTTCTGCACAATTTCGAAAAATAATAAACATGGTAAAATTTTAAATAATTCAATTATCTTTATTGTTTTATTAAAATGATCACTTAGGTCAAGTCTTACTAAAATTTCTAAATAAAGTAAAATTTGTAAACTTCCTTTAAAAATATAACGTTAAAAATATTTATCGTGCAACTATTTTAAAAGAATAAGGTTTTAAATTTTCAAAATAGTTAAGAATGTAATATTAAAACTTCACCGACTAATTTGAATATTCCTACCTCAGAATTTTACCAACAATGGAAAAGAAAAATGGGAAAATACAATTCGATTAAAGTGAAAGCTTGTTTAATATTTTCTTGATAAACCAACTCATCAACATCAGCTTTGAGTAAAGTGACAGATAAACCAAAATCGTCGCAGAGTGTTTAGAAATATGTGTTTAATTTTACATTAAAACAATCCTAGAGACCTAGTTTCATATTTACAGTATTCGTTTAGTCTATAAATAATAGTGACAACCATTATTTATAAAAGCAAGTTAACAAAATGCAAAAAACAAAACAAAAACAGTGTAAAACATGCGTTTAATGGAGTAAAAGCTATTATTTCAAAGACACATTTTATGTTATAGAGCAGCTTGCAACAATAAACCTTACTTCAGACATAGTATACCAGCTGATTTCGCCCATTATCTGTAATAATTTAACAACACTTAGCCCAGATTATACGTTGGGGGTCATGTTTACTACTTCAGTCAAAACAAACAAAGTCATATAATGTCAGGATGTTGGATACTTTTGTATAGCTTATGAGTTATAAAATAAATTTAGGCTATAATATACTATATATGATTGTCTTTGAGGTTAGAAATCATTGAAAATGTGTGTATTTTTCTTTACTTCATTCTTGACATCATAAAAAACAACTTATTCTTGCAAACATAAAACTGTATTTAATATACTATCACTATCTTGAACTAATGGTCTGAATTATTGATATTTTAATAGAATTATAAAAGTGTGAGCTTCTGTTAATTTACAGATATAGTCCTTCTGTAAATACAAACTTGACTGAAATTTTAATTAAACTATGATGTATAGTTTTGCCTAAATTACTGTATTTAAAATACACGGGGTTAAAATCGTTGATTTAAGTAGGCCAATGATTAAAATGTATGTCAGGTCTTTGAGTAAAAATGTTTAATTGTAGACTGTGCATATTTACCCGGTTAGATATAGTTTGTTGTTTGTAGGACTAAATGGTGTCTTCTGAAGAATGAAGTAAACAAAAAAGTATTAACTTTCAACGACTTCTAACCTCCAATAAAGTTACATAGCAAACATTGGTTCTATAACATACTATTTTAAACCCAATATTTTCAAGTAACATTTTTACATTTATATTTAAAATTAATCTGCACTAGATTTTTCACGAGTCTTGCTAGTTTAAAAGATAACTGACATAAAAGTTATTCTACAAAGAATATGATTTTTTGAAAAACATTTTTACATCAGAAATAAATAACCAAGTAAATGAACAATAAAACCTATTTCTACTTGAACGTTGGTTTTAATAAAGTAAATTTGTAATGTTTTTGCGTGTATTATCGTAGTGTTTAACAGCAAAAATTCCATTACATTTACAAGAAAACACTTAGAGATAAATTGTTGATCCTTACCTTCATGTTGGAAGGATGTTAGAGAACAGTCTGCGTAAAAGATCATCTGCCGGACAGTATAAATACATAGCGGGAAGGATCCCCCCAAGGTTGCTGAGAGGGAAGGGGAGTTGACCAAAAGTATGATTGAGATGTGGAAGTGGATTTCACAATACGTGGACCTTTCACCTAAAAAACCAAAGAAAAGGTAATTGAAACACAATTCACAGAGTCTACCATTGCTTGAATTAAATGACGGGATATGTCGAATGAGATAAATCCGTCCGGCTCCTTCCCTCTCTCGTTTTTCTCTCATCTTGCCTATCCTCTTTGTGTTATGGATCTCTAGGCTTTGTCGCTAGTTGTTTACGTAACAGTTTAATTGATCTTTATCGTTTTGGTATCTATAGATTTTTCTTATATTAGTATTAACAAGCTTATTCGTTATAATTATCTGCCTATTTCTTTGCTACAACTTTCATCATGCATCATCCCTGTTTTTATTTAAAAAACATAACACTAACTCTCACACACGCACGTTTCATAAACAAACTCGTTTCAACGACATAGTCGTCATCTTCAAAGGTACATCTAACAATTATGTGTCTGAGAATTAGTGTTGTTATTCACTGTTTTCTTTTATTCTATCTAATTTCAGTGTTTTGCCATTTTTTCCATTTTATCTGTCAATCCCCGTTTTCAAATCAGATGAAACAATTTCATTAATTTTGTATATTTGGCATCTATTTCTTCCTCATTTGAATCTTTTTCAACTTCTCTCTTTTCAACTTGTATCCTTATAGTAATACTGTTCAGTTTATTTTGGTTTTGGTTCAGTAAATCTTTTATTTCCTCCCTCATTCCGTCTATTCTTTATAAGTAGTTCATTCTTTAGCTTTAATAAATACGTTTAAATTCAAAATTGTTTATGCCATTTATTTTAAACCAACAATAATTCTATTGTTTTGTAAGTTTTTTTTTAATTGTGTTAGTTTATAATTTTTGCTTTATTGTGCATTTAATTGTTTAAATGTACGTTTTGATTTATTAAAAAAAATTTATATTTAATTGAATTTTTGTTTGTTTTATTATTTAGTTTAGTATATAAGTTAAACCTATACTGTTAATTGTGTATAGGTTAAGTGGAAGAGAGGACCCGATAATCCTAACTTTAACCTATGTGAAGGTTTTAAATCAACAATCGACACATTATCTCTCTTTTTCTCTCTCTTTATCACTTTCCTTATATACATATATAACAAATATTAGCCTAAATGTTTAGTAACAACGTTCTTACTTTCGATTTTTAACAAATCATAAAACAAGTTAATTTTTGAGAAAAATCCAATAAGTAGATAAAAAAGTCGTCGTTCTGTTTTTAAATTTTCAAGGAATTCAACTGAAAATCCTGTTTTTCGTCTTTTTTTTTGTAAGCAGATATATTTAAGAACAATTTATGAATTTAAATTTCGGTCATCTAACATTTAACATCATTCATGGTTTGATGTTGTATGAACTTCCCGAAAATGACAGAAGGTTATATTCAAAATTGTAAGAAAGATAAGTGAACAAAATGTTTGGTATTTTATATATTAAAACCTTTTTTTAATTTTGTTTAATATATATTAACAAATTTGTAATCACCAACAAAACGCACATAAACCATTTATTGTCCTCAACAAACGGGCTTTACACTTTGATTCAATTAAATTAGATTTATCTCAGTTCTTTACACATTATGCATTAATAAAAAAATAACGACAAAGACACATTTCAATATTAAAATACAACAACAATATGATACAACAGTAGTAATAATAATAATAAAATGAATAACTAAATAAAATAACCAATCTCAACAGCCTAGATTATAAACTCATGTATTGAATAAAATGTCATCAATTCAAAATGTTTTTAAAACAATTTTAAATTTATTTAATAGATATATTGTTTTGACATATTGAGGCAAATTGTTATAGATCAAGCACTAGCATATTTAGGTTTTTTTTTTATAATCTAAGTCTGTGTTATGTTTTCATAAACTTTTTTTACAAGTTGAGTAATTGTGGGGAGCATTCCATGAGTAATAAGTGATTTTTATTTCTCTCTAACTTATGTACAAACTTGATAAATAAATATATATGGATATGAACGTTAAAATCGGGACACGGTATTTATCTTGTTTGCTTTGTTTATCTGGCCTGTCATACACGACATACCTACTTACCAAATATACGATTCAATGAATATACATGCTTTCCCGTATTTGGTGTGTATTTTGGAACTTGACGTTCTGGCCGCTTAACTCTCTCTTTACTAAAACATCAGGATAAATTTATCAAGACAAATTGTCTTGAATTTTCTTTACGCTTAAAGACAGATAGTAAATAAAAATATAAAAAGAAAGATATCGGCAATATGTTATGCAACAGTCATTTGAAATTCATAACAATTAACATAGTTTGAAACTACACCATCTTTAATATAAAGCAACGTCCCTTTGAAGAGAGAGAGAAATAGAGGAGCAAAACTGGAAAGTGAAGTCAAGTGTTACTTAGCAACAATGATAAACTTTGCAATAACTTTAATTTAGCGAGGAAGTGACAAACGCCTAATGTTTGTACATTTCGTATAATTAATTTTTCATGCAGCTAATTTGTTATTTGAATCTAAATATTGCAAATATGTAATAAAATATTAATAATTTTAATATAGTTTATTTTTGTAGCATATTTTAAGTTAGGAAAATACTTGAAGAGTGTATCATAATTTTAACATAAACCCATTTTATAAATTTCGTTATTAATACTTACTTCTTCGTGTAAACCAGCGTTAACAACAAGGTTTGTAATTAGAGAGATAGAGGAAGAGATAAAGAAATCATAAAGCGTTTAATACATTATTATAAAGAGATAACTAGAAATAGATAAAACATCGTCTAAGAGGTGTAGAGCCATCTGAATACACAAAGACACAATGTTAAACAGAATGAGAGACATAAGAGTATAGGTATTACATGTGATCTAAATTACAAGGTGTATTTATTAGGTTGCTCGCTTCGCTTACCAACTCATGCGGTGACTCGCGACGAAACATATTAAGAATGGGGGTGGGGGGGGGGGGGGGTGAAAACCAGATTTTTGTATATAATGAATGGATTTAAATCTAACCTAAACACACTGTTGGTTGTTAAAAATAAAATAACCGATTCTAAATTTGCCAAGTATGTTGTTATGATAATGAATGTAAATGCTTTCAATAAATTTACCTAATTTAAAATTATGTTTAGTTTTTTTTTTAACCAAATCAGGTTTTTATTTATAATACGTAACAAAACAAGTTTGAATTATAATACTGAAAGCTTATTTAATTTATTTTAGTCTTTGTTTGCTTTTATTTTGTTAAAGTAATTTTAAAAAAATGTTGGTTGTGATAAACTGACTCTAAATTAGCTAAGTTGGTTGTCATGGGACTGAATATAAATGCATTTAAGAAACTTGTTTTATTAAGCTTTTAAACCGAATCAGCTATTTTATCTGTTGAAGGGCGTTTAGTAAACCCCATATTTTTTATAATTTTTACCCTTTAAAATACAAATTTGGCTAAATCCCCTCTTAGTGTGCGTCTACGTCCCAATAAGTTTGTACCTTTAAATTTCGTATTTTTAAATAATGTTAAACTATAATTGTTCATTTGATATTTAATATACCCCTGGTAATAAGGACAAAACCCTGACTGTGCTAATAAATACACACGAAGAAACAAACACACTTAATAGACTCAAATTTCAAAAACAAAAATCTCACACCAATACGTTTACTAACTAAAATGCGTTTCAACGAGAATGTACCTATCTTCAGGGATGTACAAGCTGCAATAATCAAGCAGCTCTTGAAAAATAAAAAATCCTATTAATGTAATTGCCAATAATTGCCTAGTGTTGAGACAGATTTTGTAGTCATCATTAACAGCGTGTAAGCGACATATTTCATCAAGTTGTGCATCAAGTCAAGGAAAACGATTTAATGTAAAATCCTAAATAACTAAAATTAGTAATTTTCTGGTAAGTAAGTTAAATAAAAGGCAATTAAAAATGTTTTAAAAAAATGTACAAAATGGCGAGTTGACTATAAAGACGCATTTTATAATATTTTTTTGTTTTGTTTGATGGAAGACACATTTAGCGTACTTTCCGACCAACGCTATCTCTCTTTCTTCCTCTCACGCATATCTCTAAAACCAACTTAAGAACGGCCGACTTTGTTGCTTCGACACAGTGTTGCTAGATTGTTAGTTAGAAATTAAGCAAGACAATCTGAAAATTATGGGAGAAATTACAATATTATAGGTAACTTATATTCTGTAAACAATAAGGTTTATGAAGTTACAAATTTAAACATCAATTACTAAGAATTTTACTTGTGAATTTGGTCACACAATATCTGCATTTAGTATTTTATAACCAATAATTACAGATATTGTTGAAGATTTAAAACTCACTCTGCATAATAGAACCTTGGCAGTTTCACTTTCTTCCGGCCACTCGATAAATAAATGTTTCAAAACAAACACAAAATTACCTTTACCTTGTATTTTACATGATCAGACAAATTTAGTTATTATATGCCAGTGTCTAGGTTATGCTTGTTCCATAAACATTCTGAATCGGATTGTAATATACCTTAATATAAAAAAAAAAAATGGAATACTGCAGAAAATATTTAACACATACAACTTTTAAAATAAATCAAAAGTGGTGTTCTATATCATAGGTACAATCCTGGTATATCATCATTTGTAAACGTACTACAAACTGGCACAATATGAACATTTATAGTATTCACAATAATAAATCAACGTGTATGAAATATAAATAAAAGCAAAATTTAATCCTTAAATTTATCTCTTTTTTTTAACACATACACAAGTAAATGATCAATGGATTGAATGATGAATATATATATTTTTTAATAATTAACACCTAAAGAGCATTTGCCTTTTATATAATGTTTATGTATACTTATAGTCGTTTTTGAAAAAATGCATCGAATACTGGTAACAAGATAATTTAGATAAAATATATAGGATATTGAAATTTGGCATTCATATTTTTTATATTGAAACAATTTCTTACCAAATATTTCTCTTTGTTTAGGTAAAGACTATTCAATACTTCGCAATACGACTCACAGACCATATGATATTCACGTTTACCATTCATTACGTCAACTACGTTATCCAGATCCGTGTGGAGAAGACAACGGAGGGTGTTCTCATCTGTGTTTGCTTCGTCCAGTACCTGGTGTGGATGCTAGTCCTGAAGGTTATAGAGACACAAAGATGCCTGTCGAATATACATGTGCTTGCCCTAACCAGTTCTATTTGCTAGCTGACAATAAGACTTGCATCGCCAACTGTATAGAAGCGCAATAGGTTATTTTAATATAAACTAATGACTGCGACCCAATACATAATTTGAATAAAAACAGAAATTATCGTATATTTAGTGAACTATCTATCACACAATTAGTTATTTACCAGGGGGGGGGGGGTTATATTAAAAATACGATAACTATTGTACATCATTCAAAACTGTGTTCGAGGTGAAGTAATTATTGTTATTTCTTTTTCGCCTATTCCGTTTATGTACACATTATATCCGTTTTTGAAAATAAAAACTGTCACACTGTATCGAATACTGTTAACATCATAATTTAGGTAAACTTGTGTTGGGGTGTTTTATATATATAAGATAATGACTACTACCTAGTGGAGAATGCCAACGAAATAATCGTAATAGCAACAGAAATTATAGCACATCTCGTAAAACTACCGTATTGGTTATTATAACAGCTTACATGGTTGATTATTATTAATGTTGAAAATTTTAAATTATAGTACAAATATGAAAATTATCGTACACCTGGCAACACTACGTTTAAGGTGAAGTATTACACCTATATTTAAAAGAAGCAATAATTCACATCTCATATCTACTTTGTAATAGCCGTGAACGTTCCGACCGAGTGCACGGTGCATAAAAACCACTGTTGATGAGTCTATTCCAGTACTGATATTACTTTCCCATGCTATGTACACAGACGGAGAAAGTATTGTTAAGGAGAAAATACATCTTGGGATTTGCATCAGTTTTACCATTTAAAATGGATACTTTTCCCTTGGTGGTAAAAAAAGATTGAAAATATTTCTTATCATTTTCTATTTTATCTCACTGAGATATGTTTCATTTAATTGAAGTAGAGCAAGTAAATGAAGAGAGTTCAACCTGCAAAATAAGTAGTTATAAACATAACTTCTACTGTCTCAAATGCAATAATAAATGGCACATCGGATATGGATTAGTTTTAGCAAATTAAAACTATAAAAGTAGATTATCACGACTATCAGCATAATTTAAAAAAAAACTCAATAAACCACATCAGTAAAAGTTGTATCAAATTCGGATTGTAGCTTTTAAGATAAATAGTAATAAAGAAATATACTGATATTTCATCAGTATATTGTAGTATATATTCTACAGGGTGTCTTGCAACCATATGAACAAACTTTATCACATTATTCAGCATGTCAAAAGAAACAAAAAATGTGATATAACATGTGTCCTATCTCATTCCGTTTTCGGCCTGTCTGTCTGTACTTCATATTTTTGGAAGTAGAAAAGATATTGAGTTCAAACTTGGTACACGTATTTATTGCGTAACCTTTTATCACTGTACGAAAAATTAGAACAATATTTTAAATGTTTTCAAAATGGCATCCGTTTATAATTTTTAATGTCAAATATCTCAAAAACCGCTAACTTTACAAACAAATTACAAAAAGCAAAAAGTTTACTTTTTTAATAACAAATACAAAGTATGTTTTATTTTTTTCTGTAGCTCAAAGGACAACAGAGATATTGACCAAAAAAGGGCAAATGTATTTCTTGGTAGTTGTCAACAATACTCAGAATTACTGTAGAAACAAAATATTTTAAAGTTATTTTGAGCTAAAATAATAATTTATTTCCATAATGTTCCGAGCACTTTCTGAGCTGATTTCACTAGCAAAAAATAACGAAAAAAGTGCATATATTCATAGTCCCGGAAATGCTTCGTTAGAGAGCTACAGCTGGCGAAAGATTTCACCCGTGTTTCAGATTACTCACAGAAACGAATCCCTATTGAAATATGTAGGACTTTAATTAAGGGGGGCTTTATGGGGACGTTTATGTGGGGTTTATTACATTAACTTTGTGAAATGGGTATAAACCCCGAATTTTGGGTTTTGGGTCAAATATTATAAGAATTACTGCAGTTACAGCACTGGAACCTATTTTATTAAATTTATTTGCTCATTTTACGTAAATTAAATTAAATTTTACACCTTAATTAACGTCCTACATATTTGAATAGGGATTCGTTTCTGTGAGTAACTACCAAGACATACATTTGCCTACTGTTGTCCTTTGAGATACAGAAAAAATAAAAAAACTATTGTATTTGTTATTAAAAAAGTAAAGTATATATGAGCCGCCCGGTAGCGAACGTGTTAAATTTGGATTTTAAATGTTTCAGATCAATTGTTTCTTTTGTATGTGCGATAAACCCAGTCTTTTAGGAGTGGCAGGCGTTTAAAGTATCAAAGTTCGATAGTGAACTTTTGGTAGCTTCCATTGTTGAATCAACTTTCAAATTGTACACAGCCTAGACACTTGAATTAAAATAAACTTAATTCACGAACTAAATATCCAGATAAAATAAAATGTATTCTGTTTTTAACCAAGTATTAGCTTGAATTATTAATAATGGATTTTTAAAAATGTGTCTTTTATTGCGAATAAATATATTACAGTCTAATTATGTATCTGTTTCTACTTTAACATCGTGCAAGCTAATAAACAATTACCAGAACATTTTTCACGATATTTTATAAACTTATATTATTTTTTACTTGTAACTTGTAATATCCGGTTTCACAATAACAACATATTATTTTTCAAATTGCAACTTGTTAAAAAATCAAAACTATCAAATTCTACAGGATTTTTTGCAAATCATTTGGTATTTACTTGTAGAATTTTCGCACGTCTACTTTTACCCATGTTTATAAATTT
This sequence comes from Philaenus spumarius, assembly GCA_018207615.1. Taxonomy (NCBI): domain Eukaryota; kingdom Metazoa; phylum Arthropoda; class Insecta; order Hemiptera; family Aphrophoridae; genus Philaenus; species Philaenus spumarius. Next base: position 81,264 of record JAGFPH010001804.1, on the reverse strand, counting down.
TTAGTTAGGTTAATTATTGTAGTTTAATGATTTTGGTATCCAAGCCACTTCATAAAACGAAATAAGTGCATGAAAATACCATAAATATTTTCAGGTAGCCTACTTATTTCATTTTAATTATTGTAGTTTGAAGTTTATAATAAAAAAAAACCCGTAAGCAGCACTGCCGCATTACTATAGCCGAATTTTCTTATTAGGGAATAACTAGTATTTTATAATGAGAGTTTAATATGAGTTTTGTTCTTTGTTCCGGAAACTGTTCCAAATATACCTTTGTACAGGATTATAGTAAATTTAATTGCATTTCGAATGATATAGCTCATAAATTGCACTGGGGTTTATTAGTGGGAGAAATTGCTTATTAATTACCTTATATTGATAATGAAAAAAATCATTTATCGGGAGTTTCCTATCAATTTTGTTTCTTTTTCCGGGGAATGAACCTGAATTACTTTTACACGGGATTGTAGTAAATTAAATTACCTTTCGAACGATACAGCTAAAACATTGCACACGGGCTTATGAGTGGGAGAAATTGCGCAAAAACCTCACATGAATAATGAAAAAACCATTTATCGGGAGATTCCTATCAATTTTGTTCCTTGTTCTGGGGACTGTACCTGAATTACTTTTGCACAGGATTGTAGTATATTTAATTACCTTTCGAACGATATAGCGCAAAAATTGCACACGGGCTTATGAGTGTGAGTAATCGCGCAAAAACCTGACATTTATAATGAAAAAATCATTTATCAGGAGCTTTCTATCAATTTTGTTCCTTGTTCCGGGGACTGTACCTGAAATACCTTTGCACAGGATTGTAGGAAATTTAATTACCTTTCGAACGATATAGCTCAAAAATTGCACACGGGCTTATGAGTGGGAGAAATCGCGCAATAACCTGACATTTATAATGGAAAAATCGTTTATCGGGAGTTTTCTATCAATTTTGTTCCTTGTTCCGGGGACTGTACCTGAAACACCTTTGCACAGTAATTTAGGAAATTTAATTACCTTTTGAACGATATAGCTCAAAAATTGCACACGGGCTCATGAGTGGGAGAAATTGCGCTAAAACCTGACATGGATAATGAAAAAATCATTTATTGGGAGATTCCTATCAATTTTGTTCCTTGTTCCGGGGACTGTGCCTAAATTACTTTTACACAGAATTGTAGTAAATTTAATTATCTTTCGAACGATATAGCTCAAAAGTTGCACACGGGCTTATGAGTGGGAGAAATCGCGCAAAAACCTGACATTTATAATGAAAAAATCATTTATCGGGAGCTTTCTATCAATTTTGTTCCTTGTTCTGGGGACTGTACCTGAAATACCTTTGCACAGGATTTTAGTAAATTTAATTACCTTTTGAACGATATAGCTCAAAATCTGCACAAGGGCTTATGGGTGGTAGTAATAATGCAATTTCCTCACTCTAACTTTGCCATTTTGTTTTAAATCCAACAAGCCGCCATTTTGTGTAAAATCGAAAAATGAAAATATCAGTGTCTGGGACATCCTACAAGGACCCTTCCACTAAAATTTCAGCTATTTTGAAGCATATTTACTACCATTTTATCAAGGTGGGAAAACTTAAATCCCTACCCAAAAACAATTAATCGGTATAACTCCGCCATTTTGAATCCGATCGAACAACAAAAAAAAGTATATCTGAAGAATCGTACTAGGACCCTTTCACCAAAAAATCAGCAATTTTGAAGCATATTTACTACCACTTATCGATCCGGGAATAAATATATATATAAAGTAATTTTCAAATTGAGTCGAGTGTAATAGCTCTTATTTTCTTCGAAAATTCGGCTAAAAACTAAAGCTAATTTGACATATTACATTATTACAATTATTTTATCCCATTTTCTTAAACAATAATCTCCTTATTTTCATAAACGTCATCTTGTTAACTAGAATAGAAAAAGTGAATTATTAGAATAAAACAGTCAATTGGTTTAGGCCTAGATCAATATACAAACTCATCTTATATACAGCATAACGATTATTTCCGTAATGTTTGCTAAACGTTATTTCATCTTACTTTACAGTAAAACTATTCTGGTCCCAAGAATAATTTAATAAATAACAATAGGCTTAAATGACTTAGATTATAGACTAACGTTATTAATTAATTTCTTCAGTTACAATTAATTTTTAACTTAAACGATTGCATCTCTTGTCTAAGTGCATTTTTGCAAATAATTATATTTTTCAAAATAAAACAAAATGCAAAAGTATTTCACTGCACTGGTTGTCAATCAATTTATTAAACGGTGATTAAATATCTGTTGATTTACTGTTTTATCGTCTAAGATTACTTTAAGGGTAATTGAATTAAAAGAGAAATAATCCTAATAATAGTTGCTAAATAATAGCATGCTAAATAAAAACCACCGCATGTTAAAATATAGATACACATGCTAGAAAACCTAAATACAGAACTTCACAGTTTGGACAATCAATTGACTTGCAAATTGAATATTGTATTTTTATAACTGAACAAAAAACTTCATTGTGAAACAGAAATTACTAGAATTTATAATTAGCAAAATTTAATAATCAACTTTCAATCGAGTGTACGTACGTGAGTGACACAATAGTATAGCGCAAGGGCATGGTTTGATTTATTCTTTAACATATAACAGCTGATTTCGTCCAACTATATGAACCATTTGAGGCTGTGTCTACTACTTTTAGGTTAAGATTTGTGTCGTTATGTTAAATAACATAATGTACATTGATACATCTGATTACCATACAAAATTCCAAACAAACCCAGGGTTAGAACATACTTTAAGGTTATGTTTACAATCATAAAAATGTAATCGGATAAATCAAACAATACAACCATGAGCATGCTCTATTGTGTTACTTATGCACACACTCTTATGAGTAAAACAATAGCATAGCGAAGGCGCATGGTAGTGTAAAATAACTAAAGTAATTTAATTATGTTTTTAAAGACATTATTATGTTATGTTATTGAGAAAACGTCAGCAATAAACCACACTTCATAAATATAGCAGCTGATTTTGCTCATTATCAAAAATTTACCTAGATTATACTTTTTGGTTATGTTAAGAAGAGTGCAACTTGAATGAAATCAAACTTCTTATAATGTCTGGATGTTGGTTCTCTTTGTACATAAAACAAATGTAGGCTATAATATAATGCACATGGTTAGAATCCGTTGAAAATGTAGGCTATGTAGTGTTACAATCCTTTACAACGAATACTTCATTAAAAACAACAAGTCTACGAACATAAAACTATACTTTAAAGTGTCATTATCTTGGACTATTGTTCTGAATTGTTGATATTTTAATAGAATCCTAATAATGAGGTTGTTAAGTAAAAACAAACACTGTGACTATTTATTATATCGCGGCCGGTTTCGATCTTTAAAGATCATTGACAAGTGACTTACTCAACTACTAGTAGTTCATACTTGACAATGATCTGTAAAGATCTAAACCGGTCGTGATATAATAAATAGTGTGTGGATTATAGCAGTGTTTGTTTTTTTACTTAACAACGTCATTTATGATTAACTTCCACAAAGTGAAAACCTCAAATTTCAAAATTATTAAAATCATAATAATTTGAGCTTCTTTTAATTTGCAAATATAATTCTACCGTAAATGAAAACTTAAATAAATTTTAAAATAAATAATAATGTAGTTTTGCATAAATAAATATACATAGAAGTTTGATTTAAGAAGGCCTAAGATTTAAATATATGATCTCTTGTTTTGTTTTCCAAACATTACCATTTTTTCTGTACATGTAGCATGTTTAAAATCCCTAACGTCATATACCCAGTTAGATATGGTTTGTTGTTTGTATGCCTACGTAGTTTTTTTTTTCTGAAGAAAAATGTAAACATTGTGAAAAATACATATTTTCAACGACTTCTTACCATAAAATAAGTCATATAGCTTACATTATTTCTATAACACATTAAATTTAATATTTTGAAATTATGTTTCCCCCCAATTTCTACATGTTTAAATAGTCTTCACAAGGGATTTTTCATCTTACTAATAAAAGAAGTAATTTGTAAGCGTATTGTGTTCTATCGGACATGAATTACATCCTACGTTAAATGGGTGAAGATGGCATTTCCACAGTCATTATGCTGCTTTCACTCTGCCACTGCATTCTAAAACATTACTTTTCCGTCTATTTGTTGTACCAGACTTTTAATTATTATAAACGTTCCGACAATGAAGGTTCGCAGGAGGTGTAATTTGTCCGAATCACTGTTCCATGAACAAAATAATGAAAGTGAAGAGGCAACATCAGCGATTAGGTTGGCAGGTTACACGGGTTGTGATGTAACCGCGGTCACCTTGACCTCGCGGAAGTCTACCTCTGAACATCAGGATCAAAGCATCAACTACGGTAACGGCATGCTAGACAAAACAAGCGAAAGTGTTAAGGTTGTTCAACTCGAGACGTTTGTTGCCCAATCACAATTATTTGCATGTATTTCATGTTTATTTGTAACGAATATAATCAGTATATTTTTGCATTTAGTTATGCTTCTTCTATGAGGTGTTGCGTAATTTACGTTGTTAATTTTTGTGAAATTTTTGGGTTTAGTGCTAGTGTTGTAACGACAACCAAAATTATTTGAGTTAATAAACCATGTAAGTCTGAACCGAAGTAAATTTATAGTTTTATAGTTTAACCGTATAATATCCAACCACAACCTAATCATGCAATAACTATACCCAAATGTATATAATTAGTTAAAAAAAAGTAAATTCCTTTAATGTAGAAAGTAATTTTTCATTACTATTAATTGTTTGAATTACAGTATGCTATAAAATAAACAGTACTGATATTGCAGTAGTTCTAAATGTTTTATTTTTGGTTTTAGACAAATATACAAAGTAAAAGGAAGCTAAAAACTTTATTTTTAACACACGCAAGTTCTATAAGCCCTTCTCCGTTTTAGGATACTCTCGTTGCGCGTTAAGAACTTCGAACATGGTCAAAAGAGTTGTTTCATGGTTCTAAAGTATCTAAACTAGTTTTTTCTTCACGTAGCTCTATAATGTTAATCGATGGTTCGTTTCAGATGCTTCCTTGCGTCATTCCCCACACAGGTATTGAAAGGTAGTGGGATGGGTAGAAAGTGTGATCCTCCTTAAATTTAACAGAGGCCAGACTTTCTTTGAAGTAAAGTAACAGTGGCTACATCGAATTATCTTGTTGAAACCATTGGGAATTACAGTCAAATGTTTAGCAAGACAAAATCTCTACAGATCTCTTGAAATGGTTTGAAGGATGTTCTCTCTGTAAACACATTACTTCAACGAAATATGGACCCAGTAAGACTCTTCCAGATTCAGCGCACCATACACATCGTCAGGACGCCGTTGTTAGTTTAATGATGAAAGTTAAGTACGTGACTTTAATCTGAAAACCATACATTTTGTAGAACCCAGGGCTAACATCGAGGGGCAATAAACTGCTCAGTCTTTGTTGTCCCTTACATTTAAAGGTTGCAAAGTTTGTATTCTATACATTAATCTACCAATCTTTCAGACATTCTTCTTAAAGACTAAATACTGATGTTCCATTTTAAATTATATCCGGTGAAGGCTTCTTCTTGGAGACTGTAGGACTTGCTGAAAATGTCTCCCGTGTTTTCCATTGTAGTGACAGTTGTTGGACCGCTTTCACACCCTGTACCCTGAGTCAAAACACTACCGGTACGACGTTGTTGGACGTATATAGGTCGTCAGATTTAGCAAGACCTCTACGATGCGCTGGCGGGAGGGAAGGATCTAGGCAAGTGGGGACGCCTTCCGCTGGAGGGGAAGGGACACCACGCTACTTACTGTCACTGTTGTCGCGACAGCCTTGTATTGTATTACTTCCAGACCGAAGTGTTACGTTCAGAGCTCGGTAATAGACTGAACCTCTCTGACCCCCACCACTCGAATCAACTCCGAGTCTACTGCGCATCTCGAGGTCACTGCACATGCTAGAAATTCTCTACTATACGTGTTGAAACTTTTTACAACACTTTACCTAGGCATACTTGGCGGCTGTTCTTGAAACTTTACTGCAGTTCGCACAATCAACAATGTAACCAATCAAAACCTTTTCCAAAAACCAACCACCGTATACCGTATTTTGTTACCTGAAGTAAAAACTAAATATGTTTTATTGCAGGATTTGTTTTCACCTTAAACGCGAATAATCAAAATGTTAGGGTCTTACATTTTTAATAGAAACAATTGTCCAAAATGGCAGCTATCTTTATAACTGTTCAAACTATTTAAAAGTTATTTCAAAAACTGTGTAATTTTAGCTACCCCATTTTGGCCCCTTTAATTTAAGTAACTGAAATAATTTCCACGTCGTTTGCTCTCTCTTGTTCATATTAATCAATACCAAATTTGGTCCGAATCTTCAAAAGGTAATGGTATGAATAGCGAACACACGTGCTAATTGGATCATACACGCCCAAAGACTATTCATCTTCAAATACGAGTACAGGTATATAGAAACAGTATTATAATTGTTTGATGATGTACACTATAAAGTTTGTTTTACAACATACCACAACTTATAAACAGTATTTTCCGTCAGACAATATCAAGTATTATCAGCGTTACTTTGATCAGTGATAATTCTATGAAATAAACCATAGAATGGATATTCTTAATGAGATGTTACATCATGGGTGTCGGACTTAGTTCATCTTTTGAACAATAAATGTATTCTTCCTAGAATGCCTTGGAAGTCATCTCATTCCATCAATTTGCAGTTATAAGTTCTATGAAATAGAGACAATGCGATTTTCTTATTTCAAAGTTATATTGGAATTCTGGAATATAGACGTCCCAATTCATATGATATTAAATATTGTGCAACGAAGTAAAGTTCGATAAATCATCGGATGAAAATATTCACAGCTGATAAATATTCAGCCACCGTAGGATACAGTGTACTAACTTCTCCATCACACGGTCCATTGATCTAATCGTTGTCATATAATACGTGACGTGCTCCATCGAAAACGTTCGGTATATTTCATTTTTGTATGTAACAACTCTATTTCATTTTAATAAACCGTGTAAACATATGAACACAACAGTTCTCTTCTGAAGCTTTTCAAAGAAATTATGAATTTGTCAAAATTCTTATATATTATTTCTGAAATGTGCTTTTTTTGTCGCCAAGCGATATCTCGCTTAATTCTTCATCAAAATTAATCCTTCAAACATCATTTTAAAGCTTATGTTCCCCGCTATTGACGAAAAATAGACAAATAGCTTAAAATTAATATATTCGTCAAAAAATTTATTTAAAACTTTCCTATGAAACTTATCTTAAATACTATACATTAATAATAATAATTTTTGGAATTATACTACATCAAAATCAAATCTATTATTTATTGTTGTTATTATTTTTTTAGGAAAAAACTTCGATAAAGTTTATATTTTCCTTCTGTATTAGATTTACAATAAAATTTAATATCATGTACAAAACGGTTTGGATATGTGTCCTCTTCAAACTTTACCACGAACCTTTTTCTTATATAATGAACCATTTACAAGGCAAAAACATTTGTCCAACTGTCCACCTTTAACTCAAGATGTGGGTTGTTGTCTGTATTTTTCATCTGGGTTACTTTTTACACAACTCATTTCTAAGCAATTTCTTCACCACCGCGCTTACTGGACTATTAGCTCCTGACAACTATACGTAATTTGTGGTCTCACATAAAAATATAGCCAATCTTCTACTTTATTTAAGAAATATATGTGATTGTCTATTATAATGAAAACATACAGGCGATTGTTATACTGAAAACATAAATAGGCTATTGAAAAAATACAAGCGAGTGTCTACTTTACAGAAATAATATATGCGATGGTCTATTAGTCTACTATACCGAAAAAATATAGCCATCTAGCATCTGTTGTTATGTGTCTACGGTGACGAGGTACTGGCAAAGATGGTCAATTCAGTACGAGGGATCGGTAGATGACTCGTAGCAGAAACGCAGGAAATTAAACTCTAAGCACGATTCAATGTTTTTCGTGGAGCTGAGATTCACATTTTTCCCGTGAAAATATTTTACTTATTAAATCTATTTTTTTGGTTGGGTTTACCTTGTACAAAAGTATAAAAGGCATTTAAACGGCGAGTATTTTATAAAACTTGTTTATCTTTTCTTACCATTTATTTGTAAAAAGCACGGCGAAACTTAGCTTTTGCTAAGAAACGATTAAAGTAAGTACACATAAATAAAAATTTCATCAAAACCTCGTAGTTTTTATTTCAATTAAAATAGTATACATTTTTATCAGTTTAATTTGTAAAGCCTGTTTTAGGAACCTGTCGGTTAAATGGGAGGAATACAATTGACTTAAAATATTGTTTTTAATCCTAGTTTTTATAGAGAAACTAGAAATAAGCGAATTGCCAAGACAATAGAAACGTAACTTTTCCCGAAAACCTTTTAAATTTTATTAAATCGAACATCATGTAATCCGAATTGATTGAAGAATTATGAAAATCGTTGCAAACAAAATCTATCTGTCCCTTGGGAAAGAAGCTTTTCCACAAACTGTGATATGTAGGGAACATTAGCGGATACCCTGGGGCATTGTTAACTCCAGAGTTATGGCTTAGTCGTAGAGGGAGCTATAAGGTTGCTAATTGGAGTTGTGTTACATGTTTTAATTATATTACACTGAGTGAGATGAAATATTACTAACTTGCATTCAAAACTTGGAATATCCTTAGTTAAGAAGTGAGAAAAAAATTGTTAAAAAGAATGAGGTGGACTAACTGGGTCCACATTGCGTCAGTCTGTATGCATGTCTAGAAGTAGATTATCCACACCGAGCCGTAGAGCCAAAACAAACAAAAAATATTTTATCTTTTTCTTAAAATGGGAAGACTTAATTTAATATAGAAAATTATAATATTCATAACAATTTAAAAAATATTTTCAAAAATATTTAAAAAAATTTATATTATGTCAATTTGTTCTATGCAATTTTTCTCTTTATTATTTTGAATTTACAATTCCTAATAATAATTTGATTGAGTTTACGTGAGTGCGTTATGAGACATTTTGTTTTCATTTTATGCCAATAACTTTTATAATCTTTGTTCACCGAACAACTTCTAAAATTTTTAGTTTTCAATTAAATCAGTAAAATATTTGATATCTTATACACATTTTGTTAATGTCCACATTTTAAAAGATATCTAACATTTTAATGTTTGCTATTTTTAACATGTACAAATTAAAGAAATGATGTTCTGATATATTAGTGAAAGGTTACACTAATAATATAAATCTTCACTCATATTATATACTTCGATTTGCGTTTGTTCGTACATACACAAAATAAAGAAGTGGTTGTAGAACTTAAAAAGTAAACTGTTTTCCTATTTTAACTGTGAAATGTTTCCGTAAAAACTTGAATTACCATATTCAAAGAATTTTAATTGCAGGCATTTGTTTTAACTATGCCTGCAAATGTTTCCATTCGTTTACATTTGAATTCATATTGAAATTCATTTTACAAAAATATGTACAAGCTGATATTCAGTTTAACAAACGAATTACTTGATAGAATCCATTTTACCTAAAGAATCGCATGCTGGAGTTCATTTTACCGAAATAATTACATTCTGACATTCATGATGTACAAATACTACAGCTGTCATTTAGTTTACCAATTAATTCAATGGTTTACATGGCTGCGGTTATTTTACCAAACGTATTTCATGTTTGAATTAATTTTAACCAGAGAAGTGCACACTGGTATTCATTTTACGATACGATTTATATACTGGCATTCATTTCTCCAAAATAATTACATGCTGGCATAAATTAACTATAAAATTATAGTTAAAAAAAATATTAAACAACAAATATTTATATGCTGATAATAATTTTATGAAAATAGTTACTTGATGACATTAATTTTACCCAAAAAATGTAATACTGTCATTAATTTTACTCTTAGATTTATAACTTTTTACTGGCGTTCATTAACCCCGACGCAAAAAGAGGGGTATTATAAGCTTAACGTGTGTAACTGTGTGTCTGTGAATATGTGTCGTGGTACCGTAGCTCCCAAACGGGTGAACCAATTTTGATTTAGATTTTTTTAAGGTGATTTGATCGAGAGTGTTCTTAGCTGCGATTAAAAAAAATCTTTTCAGCCGATTTTTGTGTCGGTTGTTTTCATTTTTGTATTTTATATCAGAAGAATTGGATGCTGAATTTATTTACCTAAAACAATACATGTTGACATACATTTTACCCAAACAATTACATTCTAACATAAATTTTAAGCAAATGACTACATGCTCATATTATTTGTAAATTATTACTTCGCCTCTATGTCACAATAGTCTACATGAATAAAATTAAGTATATTTGTTTTAGACATTTAATAACAAGTCCTGCTCAATATGTAGTATCATTGTTTTCAAAATAGTTCCTATCGTACTGGATGTGTCGTACAACCTACATCAGACTTAGGTATTTTACTCGTCGCCTAATCCCTCACTCCGGTTACTGGGAACCGATGGCAATGCGATTACCTGAGCGTCAATTCGGAGATGGAATTGGAGGTAAAATCGATGCCAATATTTCAGTTGAGTTTATTCCACGCATATCCTATTGGCTGAATGCATATTGCTTCGGGCGGGAATCCTTTTGCCTTCCTCACTTGGTAAGTGTAAATACAAATTGGAAATACAAGTATACATACGGGATCCAGTCCGCATTGAAAGTTACAAAATATACGTCTTTATTCTCCAAGCTTTATTGTATTTGGTTTTCTTATTTTAGAATTTCTTACTTTAATAACATTGTACTTCTTCATACTTCTAAAATAAAATGATATATTAATGAACAAGTAAAAACAAAAAATAAAAGATAATTTCAATTATAATTTACAGTCACTTAAAAGCGATGAAACAATTCTTTATTTTCGGAACTATGACTACTCAAACAAATAATCGAAATATTACCTGCGTTGAACTAAAACAATCACAATAAACAATTCATAAAGCTCTGGTAAAATGTACAAACATTTTTTTTTTAAAGGTTATGATTCTTGGCCTCAGAATTATGTAAGTATTACATTAAGTATGAGGCTATTAATTTAAATACCTAAAGTGGTGGTAGCTGTATTCTTTATTTCAACACAATAATTCAAACAATCTCAAGCAAATACACATTTATAATAATCCTAAACATAATCCATCCACACTTCAATTTGAAGTAATTCTGTACTTATTTGTCTAAACTAAAATATTGAACAAATTATACTTAAATCCGATCTTAAATCAATATAAATACATATAAATAAAATTGAACTGTCTGTCTGTGATTTCGAAGTAAATACTGTTTTCTAAGCTCCATGTAGAAAGTTCTGGAATGAACGTCAAAAAATCGGGAAAATCGTAGTTTTGCGCTTACTGGTGAAACTTACTATACGTTTTTGGGCCACTGAACTTATAAATAAATATTGAGCTTGACTTGTGAGAAGATATACTTGATAGAATACACCTTGAACACAAAATCTCACAACTAATTAAATAGTCAAACTATACATATAACTATTAGTTGCGAAAATTATGTTCAGTATCTTTTGCATGCTAAATTTATTTTGTTTATGTTCACGAAGTATAAACAATGGTACGAAGTCAGCAGTGAACAGTTGACCACCACAATAGTAAGATGTGGCCATATTACTTTAGCACTACTTTGTTTTATTTTAGACTTGTACTGCAGTACCAATTTTAATGTTTATTTATTTCTGTGTAATGTGTATCAGTGTAATGTGTGTATTTGTTTGTTTCATCTGATGATGGTATACGTTGTACCGAAACAGATGTAATGAAATACAAATAAATACAAAAATACAAGATTGCTACTTGACGTATAAGTACATAATATAAACTTATATAAATCAATCATAAGGCATAATGGAATTAATAATAACAATCATTAAAACTTTAAAGAAAGATAAGACTAATGAAACGCCATGTCGGTTGTGGAACTCGATACCAGTCCCCTTAATTAATAATAACAATCATTAAAACTTTAAAGAAAGATAAGACTAATGAAACGCCATGTCGGTTGTGGAACTCGATACCAGTCCCCTTAAAACTATTGATAGCGTTGCTCAGTTTGCAAAATCGTTAAAGCTGCATTTTATGAATAAAAGGTCGTGAACTGATATCTCTACTCGGGGCGTGTAAGAAAAGGAATGTGTTTAATTAAATTGTGTAATATAAGTTAAATTGTAGTTTGTAATTTTAAGTTCAATAAATATGTTTAAGTTCGTATTTTTTTATGTTATTTAATCTAATAAATTTCATATTTTTTCAAGTTTATCAAATTTTATATTAGGATTTTATCTTTACTTTAAATTTCCTGCTTCTAATGTTCGTTTTTATTTTGACTTTGTTTATTTTCGGAATTTATGGGAAACTTCTTTAGGCAAGGTAGGACAAATTGGCCTGGATGAGCCTGGACTTGCCCTTCTCACACTTCAACCAGCAGTTGAAAGGATAGAGTAGGAGAATCATTAGATACACATGCACAGTGCCAGAATAAAAATAATGTATCATTTCTACTCCCTCCGTCGCATAGGTAAAATACAGGCTACGCGTATCCGCCGCATGTATTGTGTTAATACGTAGCATAGGAAACCAGAAGGTGCTTGCGTATTACACTATACATTAACTGAACGCAGTATAATATTTATTAATTTTGTTGAAGTATCAAAGTTTACAACAAAACTTTATTTTAATTTTTTTATTTTCAGTGATTAAATTCTTAAGATGATTAAAATAAAATAATAAAACTCTATTCATTGACAATTAACTAATTATTTAATTGTTCCAAACATAAAAGATCCAAAAGGAACAAACTGGATTCAATTCAACAAAAGAAACAAATTATGAAATAAATTGTATTATCATAAAATATTATGAAAGACTTCAAAATGTATTATATTTTTATAATTAAATAGCTAATTAAATTAATATTTTATGAATTCTCTAACAGCTTTCGTTAAAACTTAAAAAATTTAAAATAAGCTCATGTACATAGTAATGTTTATGAAATTCTATCTCGGGGTCGGGTTTTTCGTGCCGGCTCATCCAAATTTTACAGTAATTCATCAAATATATCTATATACAACCAATTAAATACACATTTACAATACACATAAATCTATATACTAGTTCATAAAAATAAAAAAAATTGTTTACTCATTGATCAAGTCAGTAACACTGGAAATAAGTTATTGATTTTTTTTAAGTAAACACTTTGAAATATAAACAAAATGTAACTTCTTTTATAACACAAAATAAGTACAAGGAAATACATAGGTTAGGTCTCACCGCATTAGAGTTTCTTTCTGCAACTTATTTTTTTTTTTTTTTTTTTTTTTTGTAACCATCATAATTAAAATTTTTATGAACTAGCATTTGGTCATCGGTCATCTCTTTTTTGTATTTATAAATATATTCCTTCTTGATTTGCGATAATTCCGCACAATGGTTTTATATATAAATAGAGCACTTATGCATTTAACTATATTAAAACAGACCTTAGATCAGACTCCTTCAATAATAATAATTTTCTTTGTTGCAAAAATGGGCTTTCCTTTGGAAATTTTTAAATTTGTTTATCGCACTTCACGTTACTTTTTATATTTTAACGAAACGTCTAAATTTTGTTATTTTTCACCATAACAATGGTTTTTGCTTAGATTATAGAACAATTTCGAATTATTAAAAATATCTTAAGGACTATTTATTTTAAGAATTATTATAATAGGTGTAATCATAAAACAGATGTTTTTTTTTAGAAATGTACATATTTATATTGTGAGGTAAGTAAGCCAATGCTTTCAACCAGTCATTTTGCCAGGAAACACCTCAATTGTATGCCATCAGTCATTTTCTCAGCTGAAATATGGTAGATTCCAGTGTTTTATTCTTTGAATTAGAGTGTTCTTCTAAATGGTTGTATTAGATTATCACTTTATTTGGGAACCTGTTTTATTTCTGAATCGTTTGATATTTGTAGTTGAGCGATACATATTTTTAATAAAAGAATGTTTATGGAATTTGCTTCCCTTGTCTGAGGTTTTCGTAATTTATAAAAGTAGACAGAATGTGTGTTGATATGTTTAATTTTGAATGGTTTCCTATGTTTTTGACCATTTATTTACATCCGATGATGAGTTAGATTATTTAGAATGTAAATTTGTATTTATGTTCGGTCAATTATTATGTCAAAAAGTTTAATTTGGTTGAGAAAGTCGTCTGTAGTAGGTTAGTCTACTATTTCACTGCTTGGCGCGTCGGTGTCACGCAGCCCGTGAAAGGACTTGGAAATAAATCGTGGTTTGCTATTTTGTCTTTGGCGTATTTTAAATTATTTGGAAAATAAAACAAAAGATTATACATTTTAATCATAGGTATACCTAAATCAATGATTTTAATCCCAAATGTTTTAAATTCAGTCATATATCGAAAACTATATTATTTTTCTTTTTAAAATCACTAAATTTGTCATCGTCAGATGGCTTATATTTATAAATCAATGGTAGTTCAAACTTGTATGAAAATAGCAATAATTCAGCCAAAGAATTTAAGATATTATGAGTTTAAAATATAGTTTCATTAATAGGCTAATTATTGGTTTCTTAATAGGCCTAATAATAATAGCAAGATTGAGATTTTATTAAGATTTTAAGATTATTAAGATCAAATAATATAAAGATTTATTATTGAGGCAAAGTTAAAACCATTGGGTCATCTCTTTATTCTCTTAACCTCGAATTTCAAAATACGTAAAAATTAACACTACAAACAAAATTAGTAAACAAACAAAACAATAAAATAACAATTTCTTCTATACATAATGTACAAAAATTGAGAACTAAAAATATACACATTTATCTCCTAAGTAAAATAAAACTAAAAGTAAATTATGCTACACTATATATAAACAAATACATAAACACACTCACACTCTCAATCACAGACACGTTCAAGAACGTGCCTCAAAACACCCACAAACCACCCGAGCGCCCGAAACTACCCAAAACTGCTGCAGAACCAACAATAATGTTGGTGTCGGTCTAAAATGAACTAAAACAAATATTGTAAAAATACATAAGTAGCGATAAATATTAAAAATAAAACAAAAGTGGAATAGAGTGATGGTACTAATTCGTCATATTTAAAGACTTTTAAAACCTTTTACATAAAAGTTATAATGTCAGATACCCTACTTTAAACATAACAACTTCTAAAATTAACATAAATGTACATTAATATGCTAATGAAGTGTCTAGGCCTACTTAAACTTCAAAAGTTTAATCTTTCAGATATTTAAAAATTGCTGTTTCCCTTGAATCACAAGGTGCTTTAAAAATTACCACTAATCAACGAAGATGTACAATTATTCAAATATATTCAGTTCCCAACATTTCAGTTTTCTGTTCTGTCGCCTGATGTTTCGACATAAAAGGAAAGTATTTTTGGTTCAACGGTTGATGAAGCAATACGATGGAGGCCAAGGTGATCTGAATCATTACGCAGTGAACTTAACGAAAGCCTGGTTATTACTGACAGAACAGATAGAGTTGTAGTGCATTAGTAAATACAATTACTGAAGAACTCCAATCCATTAATTATTTTGGTGATTTCAACAGCCATTCGAAATTGTTGTCTATTTGCCATATTGAACCCTTTCTCCGTAAATGAATAGCTTGAATCTATTTAATATTATGTTCATCTCAAATCCAGTATATTCATGTTTGCTTTTACAGATGCAACAGAAACTATAAGCGTATTCTTTACAACACTTAAACTGAGAAACGAATAAATTTATTCCATAGAAATGTGGGAAGGTAATGAAATACTAACCGAAATGACTTGACCGTTAATTTTATAAAACCGAAATTGAATCTGTTTTGATAATCTTGTTGTTAATTTGATTATGATTGAAAGTAAGTAAACTCATTTTGTCAAAATTGTTTGAACATATTTCAAAATATCTTTTTAAATGTTGCTAAATTACGAAATCCTCTACTATTCCATAAAGTTCTGCTACTAAAATTTCTTTAAAAAACTATAAAGGTGATTAATAACTTACAGGAAAACTAAACCAGTTCCAGGAATAAAACGTTATGGAAATATGTGTCCTTCTCCAGCTGAAGTGCCATTGGTTTACAATAACTGCCAAGACAGTGCACATGACCCTTTCACCTTGTTAAATATTTTACTTCTTGACTCATTTAGTTTCCCCGATCCAGCACTTTAAGTGATATAGATTAAATTTGGAGTGAATTCTTGCATTGAATGATAACTTCTTTTAGTTCACTGTGCCCTCTTTTCCTACTCTTAACAGATTGACACCTATACCCTTTGTGAGGCTCAGGATTTTCCCCACCAAGTTTGTCTCATCGTCTTCCCCTGGTTGCAAGATTCCAAACAGCCATCTCGCAATCAAAGATAAGTTGTCTTTCATTCTATTGAGCCTGTTAACTCGATCGACATTTTTGGATTTCTGTCAAAGACTCATGCTGCTCCACTGATATTTCCTGCTGATCTAGTTATAAGTGCAACAACTATTCTGAGCTTATGTCTTGTCTGTCTAACTTGATCAAGGAATTAGCTTAGTCCTTGGTCCCATTGTTAGTCGTTTACTCTGTTCGTGCTCGTATATTTTACACTATGCTCGGCGTTTTTCTTTCCTATCCCAGTAATTCACTCTGGTAATCGAAATGGTGCGGCTAATATCACTTTGGTTAGGTCCCATTATGGGTGTGGATAATCCTTCCTTGGTGAGAGAGCCTGTATGCCAGTTTGCCACGATGTCCTGGCACCCATCTCAATTCCACCATGTCCTTGGTGAAGAGTTTGGTTAATAATTTGGGACATTCCTTAGCAAGTTTGGATTGGATTTGTACTGAGTGCGTTAAGTGCTACTTGACTGTCGGAAACGGAGGTTTTTTTCTATAACCTTTCGACAATACTAAGTTTGTACAGACAGTGGTCTCTAAGAAATTCGGAAATTCATGATTTAATATCCATTCTAAATATTATGGTAGAAAACTTATTAAATTATTAAATATGATTGATAAAAAAAAAAAAAATGTGTGCGGTCGTGGGACCCCCGTCAGGAACGAAGTTCATCAAGCATTTTCTTCAAATCCTAATGTAATTTAATATGGATATTTTTAGGACCTTTTGCGTTAATTCACCACCACGTGTTCTTGGGCTTGCAATTCTGTTTATTCACCACCACTAGCTTAATATTGGTATACATTGTAAAAGGAAACAATGTACAGATAACTAACGTTTAACGTTTTATTCTTAGGCTAAACACATATACAATAAAAAAGTACACGTTGTTTTACATTCTACTGTTAAATGTTGAATACAGGTTGAATACTG